>PVKA01004396.1:0-99517 GCA_004027165.1 Ctenomys sociabilis
ACGGGAGATGACGCAGCCTGGCCGTGGAACGGGAGATGACGCAGCCTGGCCGTGGAACGGGAGATGACGCAGCCTGGCCGTGGAAAGAGATGACGCAGCCTGGCCGTGGAAGCCAGCCAGTTGAACTCCCTTATCTCAGCGTCTCTGTATCAGGAGCCTGCTTACACACTGAACAAGAGCATGCGCTTAAGAAACACACACTTGAGCTGAAATGCTCAGCCCTCATGCTGCAGAGCTGTGTGAGCTCGGTGGACATCTGATTCCCCCTCGTCGCCTGTGAGCATATGAGGAGAGAACAGGAACTGCACACGAGGCAGCTAGCAGCAACTCAGTAAGGCATAGTCCCTCAATTTTCTTTTCACTCTCTCATTTCAGAATGGAATGATTTTTTTCATGAGAGCTCAGAACCCTGGGGCATTTACATCACAAATTATCTAGTGAGTGAAAGATCTGTTTAATGTTTTGAAAACAGCTTTGAGTGTGACATTTTAAGTATTGGCATCTACTTCGATTAAACCACTTTCGCAAAAATGATTTGAGATAGTCTTCATAGTATGATGTGTGTGTGTGTGTGTGTGTGTGTGTGTGTGTGGCAAGCTTGATTAAATTAGAGACAATATATAAAAAGAGACACAGGGCCCCACGATTCTAAGCCAGTCATGGCAACTGAGTACATTCTCTAGGCAGGAGAACGTCTATTGCAGGTAGCCTTCCTTATAAGAAGGGGAGGTGCCAGCTCATCAGAAGAAGCAGGTCTGCCCCGTGTTCAGTCCTGGAGATAATAATGTCCCTATTTGAGTAAATTCAATGACATCATTTCTAAGCATTATTGATTTTAATATGCCAGCCACTAAAAATTTCATATAAAATTTGACTTTATTTTTCCCAATTCCTAGTATTATGATTCAAACTGATAACAGATTCTACTTTTATGAGGATGATTTTGCCTACCACATGAATTTGAAAGAAATGGCAGAAATTAAAAAGATTCAGTAACTGAAGTAATCAGGCAAGACCACAGATCTCTACAGGGTCTGTCCTGGTCCAGGACAGTACACTGGCTTCATAATACCCAAGACACTGTCAGAACAGCAATATCCTAGGCTTTAGAGCAAAACCACCCTAGGTCAAGCCCAAGCCAGTCCCTGGACTGCCCTCAAAGTGTTAGGCCTATTTGCTGGCTTCCTCAGATCGCCTTTGAGAAGGGAATAACAGTACTTTCTCCTTAGAGTGTCACAGAGAAACTGAAGTAAGGGATGGTGCATCTGCTGAGTCTGGGTTCTGGGCAATGCAGCCTCTAGTTAGTGCTTTTTGAATGTATTTAGTACAGGGTCTACAGGGTCTCACTACACAGATCAGACTCATAGTGCTGCTCCTTTTCTCACCCTCCCAAACACTAGAATTACAGGTGCATGACTACTACTCCCAGTCTACCTGTTAGTTCTTCACCTGAGTTCCTCTGCTCTTCTCCTGAAGAGCTCACAGCAGAGAGAGGTCTGAGTGTCTTCAGCCGACTACTTGTGCACATACATCTGTGAGATCGGGCCTTATGATACTTCTTTGCAAATTGTGAGACAAATTACACCAAAACCATCTTGTCCTGCCTTGTTTAAAGTGCTTCTCTTTCTACTTTCATCTTGAAGTTATACCTATATTGTTTTGTTAGCTAGAATGCAAATTTGAATTTCTTAGTTTTAATGGTAGTATTTTATAGTGGATACCTCATTTTTCATTTTATTTAACATTTATCCCACTACAAAGTCACTTTTTAAATAAACCAAACCATCTTCTTAATTTCTGCCATTTCTTTCAAAGCCATGTGGTAGGCAGAATTATCCTTGTGAGAGTAGAATTTGTTATCGATTTGGATCACAATACTAGGACTTGGAAAAAAAAAACAAACAGAATAAAGATTTTTCTTTCAAGAGCTAGTACTTCTACTGTAAGAAAAATAAAAGGAAGTCAATTCATTGAAGGAGACAGATTTTTGCTTTATATTCAGTTGTTGAGAAAGAAAAGCTCTGCTTTTGGCAATTTCTGCAGTCTCCTCTTTATGCATTGTTTAGGATATTTTTCATCGTTTTCTGATCAAGACTGTGCCTTATGCATATATAAAGTTCTTAAACAATTGTCCACATATAATCTGTAATAAAAGCTCATAAAAATTTAGGCCTTTTAGTATCCTGAAGGTTGAAACACATTATCAAATTATTTCAGTAATTCAGTATAATGACAATCAAAGAAGTGATAACAGATCTTTGCTAAAAATACAACTTTCTTATACATGGAGCTCCAGTTGTAACTGAAAAGAGGAAATATATTTCACTATTTGTCCTTTGTACTAAATATATCCCTGAAGTTATTGGTCCAAGACAAGCCACTGCGAAAGAGTAAAAAGAATTCAAACATGTAGGCAATTCATTTTGTCCTGGTTCTGTATTTACTATCAAACAACTTATTAAAATTGATTAAAAAATGATTACAAATTGGAAAAACAGTCATTCCAAACTCAACAATGAAGCTACCACACGGTGACCTCCACAGAGCTTCACGGGCTGTCATCACAGTCCAGTTTTCCAAGGATGGATGACCACAGCACAAGGGAGGACAACAGGCTGTGCATACCCACCACGTGCTCCACGGCCCCGCCCAAGGCAACACTGCTGCTATCTACTAAATGACCCCAGAATTTTCCTATGTTATAGCCACAGATTTTAAACCTTCAAAAATGAAAAATAGGAACTATTTAGAGCACTTACCATTTCGTTAAATTTTGAAAGTATTTGAAGGTACTGTCATATTTAAAACATTTTTCAGTAGTTTTAGATTTTATAGCACAACAGATTTGAAGGTACTTGGTTTGCCTCACTTTCCTACAAAGCAAACAATTCTGATCCTTGATTTTCTGTAAGGAGAGTTTTGAAATATACTCACAGGGGAGAGTCAATTAACCTGGCAACAGTAGGAGGAGCTCTTATGTAAGCCTCTCTTAGGTGTAATTTCATAGTGAGTAAGGTGAAGAAGCAAGTTGAGGCTTTACAGCACTGTGTACAGCAGAAGCTAGACTTCAACAACTTACCCAAGTTTGATGTCAAAACTTAATGTCATATAGTTTAAGCAAGTGCTGGTGAAATGCCTAAAGAGTTTGTGTGCTAGTAGCTGGTCCTAGGAATTAGCTTACAATTGCCTTGAGTGGGTATTGTTTTATCTGTAGGGCAAACTATAAGAAAATTTAAATAGTTTTTAAGGATCAAACATGACATGTAAATATTTTGCTTTTAGAAGGAAGCAAAGGTTTCCCTTGTACAAGTATCAAATTTTCTACCCACAGAAGAATGTCAGTTCTTCATATATATGAATAGATTTATGCTGAGGTGGGAAGCATGGTCCCAATACTTGAAATCAATCAAGAAAAAGACTTAAACATTTCAGTTTTAAATGAAAAGAGTATAGTAAAATCACTCTATAATTATGAGAGAAAAACAGTACAGTATTCAGGAAAACCATTTGCAAGATAAGTACTTATACATAAAACCAGAACCATGTGGTTTATATTAAATTTTATAGATAACATACGGATGTGTCATAGTTTAGATCTGAGATGCTCCTGAAAGTCTCGTGTGCAGTATGGAGCTTTGGATCTTGCAAATCCTTGATCAGCTCACATCTAAATATGCGGTCAGGAGGCACAGTCTGGTTGGAGGTGGGTCACTGGGCACATGAGCTCAAATGGCATACTGTCATTCCTTCCTCCCCTTTCTCTGCTTCCAGGCTGGCATGGGGAAGAAGCTTTTATCAGTCATGCCTTTCTTTCCTCCATGTTGCTTCTGCCTTGGTGCCGATCAACCATGGCTGTCACCTCCAATACTATGGTCTCAGACAAAGCTCTTCTCCTTTAAGTTGTAGATACCAGATATTATGTTCCAGAGAAGTGAAAAGTGTGTATTACAGTAGATTGGTACCCACAATAGAACTGTTGGTGTGTCTATACCTGAGCATGTTTGAAAGTCTTTGGAACTGGTTTATAGGAGGCTTGAAGATGTGGGCTGGAGAAATCCTAGATGCCATAAGAGGAGATGTGGATCATTCTGATCCAAACCCAGAAGACCAGAATGCTGTTAGGAATGAGCCAGTAAAGGCCAGGCTCGAGAGAGCTCAGTTGAGAATAGGAGCCCACTGACAATGGACTATATATCTCATGTGTTGTACTGTAGCTAAAAAGAAATGTTTGTATTTTGTCCATATCCTAATACTTTGTATCAGGCTAAATTTAAAGCTGGCAGACTAATTGATCTGGTGGATGAAGTTTCAAGGAAGCCTAACAGTCAGGCTGTGGTATGTGTGTTTTTGACATAATTTAGCCAGATTTTTAATGCTAATCAAAGACAAAAATAATTGCAAAACTAACTTTTTTGGCCAGAAGAAATCACATGTAAAGTTAATGCCAAAGAACACCTCCTTTTTTGGGGGGGTTATCAAATATAGTTTATTTTAATTATGTGGTAGTAATTGAAATGAATACATACTTCAAAAATAAAGCACAGGTTACAGCCCAGATTTCAGATTTTAAACACTTTGGAACCTTCTTTTCTTTTATTCATGTACCTCCTTCATGCTAGAGGGTAAGGCTCATCAATACCTGCACCGTTTCTGGTGTTAATCAGAAGGCGTGCTTCTCATTGCCACCTTAACACCTCCTTTTTATGCTTATAAAAGAGAGTAACAACATTTCAAAAATCAAATACTTTGTACAGAGATAAGAAAGATGCTGTAAGGTCAATTGAACAATCAGAATTCTCTACCCATGAATCATTCAAGTGTCTAGGCATATTACCTCTCATATGAGCAGAGAAGGGCCTGCTCCAGTAGGGGCTCACAGGAAATCAGTTGTCCAGGATTCATTTCACTCTATTCAGTCATCCAGACACTCAGAGATCACTGTCCCAACCGTCCAGGGTGGCAGCAGACCTCAGTATTTGCACAGTGATTCTGACTTTCCTCACAGCATCAGAATACACATTGTCGGGTAAAGGAGACTTCCACTGAGATTTCCAAGGAAAGCCAGGCAAGGAACTCCTGAGAGAACTGCAAGTTAAAGTGTGAAAAGGAGGCTGAAGGTGCAATGGAGACCCTGTGAAGCCAGAGTGGACAGGAGTGTGGAATACTTCCCAGCAGGTCTCCAGGCCATGAGCGGCACCTGCCCAAAAGAGAAGTTACGAATGCTGCAGCCAACAAGCTCACCATGGTGGGCCAGTTTGAGACTCACTGCATCATCCTGAGGGGTTTAGGCATTTAACTGAGTGCCTCAACAGCTCTGCATCCAGCGGGTAGACTGCAAACAACGTAAGGGAGGAAAAGAGGCTTTCTCTTCCTTTTGCTCTCGTTGCTTTTTCTGTCTTCTACTGCCATGAGGTGTTGCCCCTGTGCTGTGAGCCACCTTGCCTTGGAGCCAGCTGATTATGGATTGAAACCTCCACAAACCGTAAGCTAAATAAACCTGTCCTACTTTAACTTGGGGTGGCAGGTATTTTATTTCATCGATGAGAGAAAAGTGAGATAGACTGCCAAAATCTTTTCAAACTTATATCTCACTACTGTATACCCTGGATGTCATCTATGAAACTTAATGTCTGCCCTGGTGGATTTGGTCTGATTCTTTTCTGTCTCCCATTCTTCTTTTTTGGAATGGAAATGTTTATCCTGTGCCATAGCATCTTGGTATTATACAAATTGTGTTTGTGTGTGTGTGTGTGTGTGTGTGTGTGTGTGTGTGTGTACAGGTGTTCATGTGTGTGTGTGTGTGTGTGTGTGTATAGGTGTTCATGTGTGTGTGTGTGTGTATAGGTGTTCATGTGTGTGTGTAAGAGTTCATAGCTAAGAGCTCATCTTGAGTCTCAGAAGAAACTTTGCACTGGAACCCCTCAGCAGTATTAAAGCTGTTAGGGCCTTGGCTACACCTAGAGCTAGATGAAATGCGTTTTGTGTAATGAAGCTTTTGGGTAGGGGTAAAATTTTATGGTTTATATATAAATAGGGCCCCAAAGTCACATGTGTTCAGAAGTGGGACACTTGGAAGGCCAGCGGGTCATGGGGCCTTTGTATTCATCAGTGGATTAACAAGTTCATGGCTTAGTATGCTATGAGGACATGGGACTTGCTCATAGGCGTCACTGAGGACAGGACCTGGCAGGGCATGTTCTTTCCCCAATTCATCCTCCTTCTTGCTCTGCATCCTGGCTGCCCCGGGTAAGCAGCTGCACCCCTGTTCTGCCTCCGAGCCAGTACACCATCGACTGATGCCTCCAAAGCTATGAGCTGAAACAAACCTCTCCTCCTTTCAGTTGGGGGAATGGGACATTTTGTCCCAATAATGGGAAAAGTCCACCTCAGAATTTTACTGTGCAGAATTTTTAATTTTAATATAGCTACACATCTAGTACAGAGACAGCAGAATTGAAGTGATACTGCCTTTAAACTAACACAATCACTGTGCTATTTGTAGGGCTATTTGTAGATCTGTGGTGTTTTGGCAAATGCATATAACCTGGTGTTTACAGAAATGTCCATCCCCTTGTAACAATGCAGGAGCAGCAACACTTTAAGCCTTTATTTTTCAGTTTTGATTTTTCTATTAGGGTCTGATCCACTGCATGGCGATCACCTTCCGCGGGGCGCTGGTGCGTGTGCGAGGCACATCTTAGTTCTTTCAGCCGCTTTCCCTCTCCTCACCTCATCTCTTGGTATCTTTCCATTTGAGAAAGTTCCCCTAACTTCCTATTATTTACTTTTATTTCACTCTTTATTTATACTTTTGGTTTCTCGGAGAACAGAAGCTGAGATATTTGAGCTTTTGGGTCTAACTTACTTTACTTAGCACTGTGGTCTCAAAGCACTTCCCTTTTACTACAGATGACTCAAGTTTATCCTTCTTGGCAGCATAGCCCTCTCTGGCACATAAATGCCACATTTCCTCTGCCCATTCATCTGTTGATGGGCACAGAGCCATCCATTATGTAGCCTCACTGCATGCCACACATTGTTGTCCGTCCTTTATCATTACCTACTCATTTTATGAGTAAACACATCAGGTTTTACTCCCATTGTTTCTCCCTCTTAATATCCTCCTTTCTAATGAAGAAACTGACATTAAAAGGCCAATAAACCCAAGATCAATGGGCTAGTAAATGGCAAAACCAGGATTTTGATTCATGGAGAGAAATTCTGAAGTTTGTTTCACTTCTAACAATTATAGCATAAACAAAAGCTAAGAATCTCCACATTGCTGGCTTTAGCATGCTGATAGCCACTCATGCTGCAGTTGATAGAAAGCCCTCCCTGTCAGTGACCTGCTGTGAATATATCTTCAAGCTGCTTCTGGAGATATAATAACAAACAATGGCATAAGTATTAGTCATATTATTTAAATTTGGAATCTGACCAAACTTCTTCCCAGCTCAATAATGACCCCGGACTCCCTCTGTGTTGGGCACTAGCAACTCATCCAGCTGTGGAGGTGGCAAGGCTGTCCTGGCTCTATTAATGGGACAAAGATAAAGGGATTCAAAAGGAAAACTTTCAGATCCTAAGGAACAATGGAGAAAACCGATCAACTTCACAGGTTCCTTCTACTACAAGCGCGTGGTTGCCTCCTCCCCCAGATCCTCAACATTACCTCATTATCGGGCTGCTTTGCCACGGGTGGCTTTCTCTCCCTGCTCTTTTAGGGTTAATGATGTGTTCTTTTCTGGTCTTTTCAAACCATTTCTCCCATCTTATTCTAACACAGACACAACACTATCACCCTGGCCTGCTCTTGAGTGATCATTGGTGTCCCATTGATGCCTTGTGTGACCCTGCGGCCCCCTCCTGTCTCCTGGCTTCCACCCACCCTGTGTGATCAGCAGTGCACGCCTTGCTGATAAAGCTGCTGGATGCTGCGGAGCCAGTGCCCTCATTTCACATTGTTGATCATTTCCTTCTTCAAATCTGTCAGTGACATTGATGGAAGAACCCTACGTAAGGGATGCTCAGAGCTCCCCAGCATCATTGGTTCCTTAGGTGTGCTCTGTCCTTCTGATCTTGCTTCTTTCTCACCTTATTTTCTGGTACATTTTCTTTGCCCATTCTTCCATGTATTTATTAATCTTGGATCAACATCATTAACCCAGATAACTATCCTTAGTTGTGAATGTAAACACATATCCAGTTGTCCCACAAATTACACAGATTCCAAATCCAGCACAGCCCAGATTGAAATCATTCCCCTTACACATTTAAAGTCTCTTCCTCTTCCCATGCTTCCTGTAATCCTAGCCATCACCAAGCTCTACAAAACCCACCAAAGTCTGCCTTTCCATTTTGCTCATGTTTTCTTTAGTCCCACTGTTGCTACTGTCATCAACCTGGACTAGACCCTGGCAGCCCTCAACAGGTGACCACAGTCTGAAGAGCAGCTTGCCATGCTCAGGGCTTGATCTGGAATGATCTCCCTGCAGTACAGCACCAGTCATTCTAGTCTCCCTTTGAAATAGTTCAGCAGCTCCAAATCCTTCTCTGAATTAAACTTGAATCTCCTATATGACCTGCAAAGCTCCTCACTGCTGGTCCTACCTCACCTCCAGACCTCCATGCTCAGTGTTCCAGTCATAGGAAAATTTTCCCATCCTTGGAGGTTGACTTTTACCTAGGTTTTCATTTATGGTGCCACTGTCACCCAATAAACACTTGTCCCCATGGTCTCCACCTCCCTGACCCTCATCTTTCAAATTTCTGATCCCAAATTACTTTTATTGCAGAGCATCTCCTGGTCTTCTTCACTGAAAATATACACCTGACTAGCTCTTTCAATTCCCTGTGTCATAGCATTTATCACTCTGTATTGTAACCTTAAATTCAGATAATAATTTGTAAGTACAATACTTAAAACTTAAGCAATGAAATTAAATAATACTTCAAATTCTCTCATTATTTGAGAAATCATTTCAGTTCTACCTTCCATCTGTCTCTCCACAGCAAAATGCAAAATCTTTATAACATCGAATATCAAACTGTAGTTCAGTGGCTCTTAATGAATACAGTTGCTCCACTAGTCATGTAGACATAGAATAAGATAAACAATAGAAAGATGACCAAAGAGCTGAACCAATTGTGCATAAAGTCCAAAGAATGTGTAGAATGAGAAAGTTGTATGAAGTTTTATTTTATTTGCTTTTAAGTAAAGTATCCATTTTCTTAATGTCCACTTTGTTTTGGTTTATATTTATGGATCATAAGATACAACATGCTGCTGTGCTCTCTCTGTACCCAGCTCTGCAGAATGATATTTGCAGTGAGTAACCAAATAAACAAATTCAAATTCCGTGCCACCCCACACTTCCACTGCTGCCGCTCGAGCCTTCCCCCATTCCCATTTCCTCTATTCCATTGACATTTCTCTTTCTCCAGTGAGTCAGCCCCAGAGCAAAGCACTGAAGAGATACAGCATGAGGCCAGGTGAGGACAAGCTGAGTACGCCCTGGAAAAGAAGGCACCTTCCCTTGAGCTTTGAGTTTTTTTAATAACTATTTTGACACTCTATAGATCATTCCTTTAACCCTGTCTTGTAACACTTAATGTTGGTTGTTAAGTTTCAGACACTATTGTCAGTGTCTGCAACCCAACTGTTTGCAACTATCAGTTCATGTACTCAAGTTACTTTTTAAATTTTCTGCATCTGTATTGGTAATTTTTAACTTGGTTTATGTTGAGCTCCTCTCCTTTGAGTGGTGGTGGCTATTCCAAGAAGCTGAGGCCTTTGAAGATCTATGTACTAAATTTTTTAGCCTTTGTTTGCTATAAGTTAAAATACTGAAAATCTTTTTGATGCTTGACAAAAGAAAAAGTCTAGCTTTAAGAAAGAGGTAGAGAAAGGAGCCTATTCATGTCAGCATTCTCATCCCCCAGGTCTTGTCACTCAGGGAGAGGGACTTCTCTCTACATCTTCAGTTGAAAAGAAACCGACTCAAGATAGATGCCGTCCCAAGCGTCTGACCCCTCTGCCTCTCCCTGAGGACGAGCCCTGCCTGCCAGTACTCACTGTACTCTGCTTGTTGAGCTCAGGTGATACACTATTCTTTCTGTTTCATGAAGTAACTATAATTCTTACTAGACTGCACATCATTTTTCATTGTTGAAAAAAATCTTTATTATGTACAAGAGCTGAATGGCTGGTCTTATACGCCTGTTGAGCTTTAGTCCTCTTTTAGGAAGCCTTTTCCCATCTGAATACTTTGTCCTCCTTTCCTTTTCAAGCTTGATCCTAAATCATCTGTGCTTTCCTCTCCCTCTCCCTCCCTCCCTCCTTGTGCTAATGTCTGTAAGGGCTTCTTCACCCACCAGTGATCAGTGGAGTGAGTGTCAGTTAACAGCGCTCGTCCAGCAGGAGCCAATTTGGCTTAACATCCACCTTTCTTGGTAAACTGAGCTAATGTATGACCGTCATTGATTACTCCCACAGAATGCATTTGTGTCATTGGTAGTCCACGCAGCTGAACTGAAATTGCTCTTCACTCCCAGCCCTGCCCTGGATTTTTACCTTCTCACATATCAACACCACAAGCAAATAGCTTAAGAACAAGAGGATGAAAACTTATTTCAAAGCTCTGCACAGTAGTGACTTGGTAGTGTCCTCTGAGCTCCTTCAGCTTCCTAGAGTGTGCATTAGGAAATGTACGCAACCGTGATGCATTCTGTCTGGCGCAGGGTCTCTGTGCATTTGTTCATGAGAAAAACTCTATCTACTGTGTCTGTGACTCCTTAGCAGGCACTGCAGGCTCAATCTATTACTAAAACCGCTTTGCCTCTTAAAAGTATGATAGGCATGCATGCTCTCCTGGGAAGTAGGGCTTCAGATCCCACGTAGAAATTTCTCTTAAGATCTTATGGAATATCTTAGTGCAACCCAACTATATTTATTCTTTTAATTTACTTTATTTTGTTTTTTGGTACAGGAGATCAAATTCAGGACCTTGCAGTTATCAGACAGGCACTTATGCCACTGAGCTACCTCCATAGCCCTCCTTTTTAGTACTAAGTCATCAACTTTTAATGGAAATATTGACTAATAATCTGTAAGAGCTCTGTGCAGCTTAAGACCTACTTTCATTGTCATAAGTGTGGAAAATGTTGTACTCTCCAAAATTTAGGGTTTTATTCATCCAAATACTCAAGTATTTTGTTCAGCAAAAATTTGTTAAGTTATATGATTATTTATTCTCAATGTCCTTCTCATAAAACTCTTCAGATCCTCAGCAGAATAATCCACCTTTTCCTGACTCTTGCTGTTTTATAACTTCAATTATTTGTGATGACACATTCCGCACTGTGTCTGTGGAGCCTCCTGCCTATGTTGCACACATCTGTAAGGCACAGACAACCTTGGTGAAGGTGAGGACAGCCTGCGCTCTGGTTTCCACGTGGAGGACAGCACTTCAGCACCCTTGGGATGCCAGGGGACTAGGAGCTATTGGGCCCCAGAGCTGGCTGTGAGCACTGATGGCATGGTCAGGTCCTCTGGAGGGCTAGAGTGCGTCAGCCAGGTGGGGTGGAAGCGCAAGAGCAGCAAGCACCAGGCCAGAGCACCCCACAATTTGCAGACTACTGTGGGAGACTTGATCTGAGCTCAGAGGCCAGGGCCAGAGCGGAAGCTCAGAGGGGAGCTTGGGAGCGTTGCAGCATCCCGAGGAGCTACTTCAGGGTACTCTCTAGAGGCCCCTGCCGAGGGTGTGGTGGCTGTACCTCCACTGGGTGGGAAGGCAGAGTCTGGGCTTCTGACAGACACTGGGATTGGAACCCCGCAACTCGGGCTGCTTTTGTCCCTGAAGGCCTTTCCCGGTCATCCAGACAGGGTACACTTTCCTCATCTTCAGCTTCACACTGGCTTCCACATCCTGGCCGGCTCCAGATCCCTGGCAGGCACACCCACAGTGTGGACAGTGCAGTGGGCACTGACGAGGCAAACAACAAGAGCACGCGAGCGAGGATCTGCACCTCAGAGGCGAGCGGAGCTGTTGCGTGACGGCTGCTGCTGCTGTTGGGCATCTCCGACCCATGGGCACCGTGTAGAGCGCCGAGCTGCGCAGGCTCATTAGCATCCATAAACGTGACGCTGGTACTCCTACTTAGTGATACTACAAGGGGAACCAAGGCCCACCTAGGTACTGAAGGTGAAATAAGCCAGGGACTTTGACTTCTGTCTCACAGTGAGCCTGGCACCCTCGCTTTCCTCCCGCTGTGCTCTTCTGCCCTCTTTCCCAGTCTTCCGGTTTCTCGGGTCGGCCCCTCTCTTCTGGTCCTTAGGGCTACACAATGGATAGTGTTCTGGGTCTCAGGAGTTCTTGTTTGCTTTAATGTAGCAAACATACCGCTAAGGATTACTCTCTGTCCTCTGCTGACCAAGGGTATTTATCAGTGTGAGCTCTCTGTTAAGAGGCAATCCTTCTGTGGCCCCTACCTTAGGGCTGAGCTTTTCCTTACTTTTGGTTACTAGTCCTACCGCCAACTGAGCCCAGAATGGCCAGCGTCAACATTAGAGTCTGCAGTCCATGCCTTCCTCAGAGCATTGCTTGGTGATAAGAATTGGAGCCTGCAACCTGGGATTGCACATGAGATTTTCCACTTATGAGCTGAGGGACTGTAGATAATTAAGTTTTCCTATGTGTAAAGTGGGAATCATAACTACCACTGAGGGTGACTGAAGAGGTTAGATGTACGAGAAAAAGTCCAGGATAGTACCTGATGCAGAAAGGCACGTAGGGAATGGTATCGCCACTTATGACTCTCTTGCTCCAGGGATTTTTTAAAAAATACAGTTTGCCTGATGAAATTGCAAAATACGCTTTTCTTAATAAAAGTTTGAAAATGAAAATGGTCTTAGATTTTGGTTAGTTGGATTCTGTCTTCTTTAAATGAAGAAACAGAAGCAAGAAATGATTTTTCTTTTTTCTAAGTAATCAGTGAAATACTAAGAGAATGGAGAAAGAGCTCAGGCAGCCCCTGCCTTCTGAGGTCCTTGTCACCATGCCACTGCCTGAAAAGTCCAACCTGAAGCAGCGGCATCTGCCTGAGACTGAAGGCACCGTCGGAACACGCATGCCCCAGCACACCCCGGCTTGCGCGCCTGCTCCAGTGGACGCGCCTTCTTGTCTCACAGCTCTTGGTGCATTTCTAGAATAAGAAAGTGTTTGCTTGGAGGTGAAAACACAGAAGCTTGCCGCAGTGCTGCGTGACTCGGCTCTTTGAAGCTTTGCAGGCGGGTCGTCTTGTGTGACTGAGAAGCACGCCCTCATCTTCCCCGCTTTGTGTGAGTGGTCACCCTTCTCTTCTAGAGCAATAGGTTATGTGCAGTAAGATGTATTACTTCAGCGTGTATCACAATTGTTCCTTCCCAGGAATTTAGAGAGAGATTTACTTGTGAGAGTCAAGAAAATTTCCCTGGGCTGGAGGCTAAGTTTGAAGCATTTGGTGTTTCTGGTAGCAGGATTTGGTTGTGGTAATATTGTTACCATACGGACAGACACATCACTTCTGAAACTTGGGATGGGAGTTGCAGGGCCTTTTACTGGGGCCACCGGGGTCATGAACAACATACACAATTCTAAGGAACTGAAGCAAAGAAGAATTCCACATTTCAAATTAGAATATCATGTCAAAATGAAAACCTTCTTATAATAAAAGCACATCTACACATAAAAACTGAAAACTTTTTATCTCTGGGAAGGATTTATGTGACACCAACATAGTTAGAATGTTTCCAAATTATTTAGAAAAACACTGATGCATCAGCGTGGCTGTCTCCATGCTTTACTCCTGCCTTTCCCAGTGGCATCACTCTGCTCCTTTTCCTTCCCTCAATGACATCCGCTTGCCCTGTCCTTATATATTGAGCTATCTGGGGGTTTTCTGCTCTCTTTGCTCATGCAGTTAATCACTGGACCCCTGATTGGTGATTGGGACCCGCTGTACACCGAGGAGCCTTGGCTTCAAGCACTGCTCTGTTTTCAGTTAGGTGTTGAAGGCGGTATCAAAGGTAGGCGAGCACACGTTCGGGGGCAGCTGTGGGCACCGTCCCAAGGTTCAGTGCCAAGGGCCTTGTGATTCTTAACAGAGGTGATCTGGAGAGACGCCAAGAGCAAGATAAAAAATACAGAGTTGAATTTAGTTGAAGAGAAGGAGAAAGGAAAGCATTGAAGACTTGAATCCCATTAACTTGCAAAGTTCAGTTCTGGCCTTTTAAAAGCTTCCTTCCAAAACAAACTTACATTAGCTTAATCTCTGTCTAATTGTAGCTTTAAATTTAGCTTCTCACACTTATTAATCTTTTTAGGAGTGAAAATAATCATTCTTGTTCATGAGCTGATTTTGTATTTTTTTATAATGGGTTTTGGTTGGGTGGGTAAAGTGGAGACTGTTGTTGCTGAGTTCATTAACGAGTCCCCGGCTGACAGGACTAGGGTCACGGGGCACACTCACCCAGACCCGATCATCACTGTAAGTCAGGAATTGGCAATTCAGGGTCCGTTGCTTAAACTGCCCGACTTTCAGCCATCAAAGTGAAGCAGGGCTAGAAAGCAAGGGCTGCTGTGTGTCATGCTGTGCTGCACCTCACGGCACTGGAAAGCTCTGGAAGCAGGAGAAGACCACCTGCCACCTTGACGCAATGCGGGAAGCAGCCCAGCTGAAGTTGGTGGAAGTCATGTCCAGTATCATGTGGGCCATCAGGGATGTAAACAGAGATGAAGGGAGAGCCCAGATCTTTGCCTTCTTTCCATTAAACTCATTCTTCATAAATGCATAAAGCTCTGTATAATAAAAACACGATACTGTTTTTTAGTTACCATAAAATAATTTTTGAATTTTTTTATTTTATAATAATATAAAGTGTATATTATTATAGCTATATAAAATATACTGTACTGGCTATATAAAGTAACAAAAACTGCTATTTATTGAGCATTTATTGCCAGTTATTTTAATCAATATTTACAGACATAATCTAATTTAAGCCTAGCAACCTTATGAGATGCATACTACTATTAGGCCTGCTTCTCGCAGCCGTGAAGGATAGCCACAAATAATTTCAGTAAGTTGTCAAAACTAATTTACTCAGAACAGAGACAGGGTTTGTGCTCAGAAATCTCTCTGGAGTCAGCGCTCTTCACCACAAGTCTTCAGTTGTCCCACTTGTCCTCAAGAAATTAAACTTGCATCGCAGCCTGCTCTCTTGTCCCCCTAGGCAACCCAAAACATCACAAGGACAGTGACCCAGACCGCCACGGCTCTCTGCCCTGCTCTGGCTTCACCTGTGTGTCTGTTACAGCAGCACAGGTAGCATTGGCCAGCAGGCCCCTGAGGTCTGCGCTCAGGCCCTGCGTGCATTTGCTAAGTCTCTGCTGCCCGGTGAGTACGAGGAAGCTGAAGGCGCTGTTAGGAAGGCGTAATCAGGAGTAAGTCGACTGCCTGGCATGTAGAAAGGCTCTCAAATTGACCTGTGCTGTACTCAGCAAGCTTTCCTAGTTTCCCTACGTCCTCTTCCAGCCTTGGATGTTTAAGCCTGGTGGCTTATTTATTCATTTCTATTAGGTTGGTTATACTCAAAGTACAGTTCACTTCTGGACATGAGGCCCAGCCCCCTAAGCACAAAACTGCAGACCATATTCCTGACAAAACTGGACTAGAAGGAGGCAGTTCCCGGCCCACAAACCCCGTGGGACTTTTGGCTGTCAGAAATATGGCGGGCCCACACTGAGTTGGAGAGAAGCTTTGTAGCTGTCTTGAAGCTTCCATTTCTGAAGACAGAAAATCATGTGGACACCAGCTTGTGTGACCTGGGCCCAAACACACCCAGGGATGGGAGACACCCCAGGAGCTGGCGGGGGAGCCGATTGGAAAGCAGCTTTAGCTAACTTGGCAAATGGCCCGTCAGACACTCTCCTCTCCTCGTTTGTTTTGATACAAGGCCACCTGGTCCCCAGGTGTGCAAGAGCCACAGCCCACTGCTCGGTCCACTGCTGTGGGCCAGACGCATGCCAAGCTGCACACTGGGAACAATGGCTTGATTATTCCAGTCCCCCGAAGAGAATTGTGTGGGGAAGGAGCTGCTGCTATTGCTAGGGGCAAAGGGAAGAAAAAGCAAAGAAAGTTTGTAATATATTTTGAGGATTTAGTCCTGATGAAAAAAATCAGAAAGTAGTGAGTCTGGCTGGGAAAATGTGAGGCCAGTGGTCACTGTTGTCCCTGAACATATGAAGGTTCTTGGAGTAGCAAGAAGAAGAGCAAGATGAAAACTTTTTTTCTTTGAAAACCCAGGAGTTTAGATCTCAAAATACAACACAGTTACCAGAATGGAAAGTTGGGGGTATTCTTGATTCCACATATGGCTTTGCAGGAATAAAACAAATTCTGGAGTTTGTTTTGGCATTAATTATCTTGCACTGGAAACCATCATAACAAAATGGTGACCTCTAGAATGTCTTCTGTTCATTGACCTGAAGAGTGTGTATGTTTTTACTTCAGCCAGACAGAGGCCCTCTACTACTAGAGACGGGAGCTGATCGAAGGAGCAGTTTTCCACCTTCCTGCTTTATGGAATTGGCAAGGGCCATTATTGGTCTCCAGGCAAAATCCAGACTATGACATTTTCAAATTTTTTATTAAAAGAAAAAGTGGCAAGAACTCTGTAGACTTTTGTCTAAGGAGAATTGGCACAGCATTGCATTATATAGACGGATAGAGGACATCAAATTGCTCTTACGTGACTTTCAGAGATGGGGTGTGGTGTCTTGCATAAACAGGATGAGATTTATTAGTCCATTTGTATCCTGCTTGTCTTAAAATAACTAAAGTTGCAAAGAGACGTTACATAAGAAGCGGCCTGCCTAAGCATGATTTTCTGTTTTGAAACAACTGCTTTGATCTAGATTAATAAGCTGACGCAAGACTCTGCATCACCTGGCAGGGCATCTTTAAGGAAGGCCAGGTTCCATGGGTGGAGAACAGAATGAAGTTAAAGCTGCAAGATTAAAGAAAAGTGGTGTGGAGCCAAGGAGATGGCTCAGTGGAATAAGCACTTCCCTGGCAAGCACAAAGGCCTAAGTTCAATCCCTGGTTCCGCAAAAAAAAAAAAAAAAAAAGTGGTGTGTGTGTGTGTGTGTGTGTGTGTGTGTGTGTGTGTGGTCCCACCCTCAGTTTTTAAAATAACTCGCCAAAGGTGTCTAAACTGCATGCAGAGGGCTCTCCCAGTGTCTTAGTGATTCACTCGCAAGGGGTGACTAGCCATGTCTTTGGCCAGAGGAGGAACATGTACACAAGAACTTACTTAAAATTATGGTTGCTTTGTTGTGAGAATACTGGGAAACATGATGAGAGAAGTTGCATTTAATGATGTGTGTTCCTGAGGGGGGCGTCCAATAGCGACATCCCTAAAAGCATAATTGTAAGTGATTGCTGTGCTCAGACCAACAGAGGAAAGAACTGTTTAGGTGAGACAGGCAGACACCCCGGAAAGCCGGGCCTCGACCTTCCTTTGCGTCAGAGCTTTCTCGTTCTGGACTTTCAGCAGGTGCCCTCGCTGGCTGCGGCTGCCTAACTGAACTCAATCAAATCTCCTAAGTAGAAATATTGTTGCATCGATTGCCCCATAAAACTGCATGTGCTGGTTTACCTGAGATGGTTGTGGAACCAGCCAATGTGGCATAGAGTAACTCTGTCACCGGGGATTTGAGGGGTTTCTTTTAAGAAATAAACTGAGTAAATACTCTTCTATATTTCACTTGTAGTTGGATTCCATGGAAAATGGCTACAACACATGTAACTTCACTGTTCAATTATGATCCCTCTGTATTCACTGCTTCTTTTAGCCAGGGCAGATAATGGATGGGGTTGGTTGGGTTCTACCACGTGCATGCTTGATCAGCCTCGAACACTTTGTATTGTTAACCACTAGTTTACAATATTCATTTGGCTTTTTGTTCTTATTTTTAAAGACACATGTAACTTTCATCATATTATCTTTAGGGCATGTTTGAAGGGGGAAATGATGCCATACTACAGAGACTGGATCTAACAGGAATCTCCTAATAGTATTGCTTCAAGTGTTTGAAAGAGGAAAATAGAGTGAATGTCATAGAGTTACAGACCTTACTCCTTGGGGGAAGGGCTCAGAGGCTAGACCTGGGATGAGCTGGAAGCGCAGTGCTGCGTGTCTCGCCTAGGTGTGGCTCTAGACCTCGCTTCCACCTGTCTCTCAGGTTGACAGACAGCAAGCATTCGTGTGATCAGGTGACGCATCATCCATAGCGACCCAGCAGCCTGGTGCAGCATTGCTGCCCTGGTAGACCTGCCACGGGATGTGTCTTTCTCCTGGGTTGACAATTGCTTTAGGTCAGAGCTCACATTTAACTTTTCTTTATATTCAAAATGCTCTTAACCTTTTTTTTTTTTTTTTTTGGCAGAACCAGGGATTGAACTCAGGCCCTTGAGCTTGCCAGGGAAGCACTTGTTCCAGTGAGCCATTTCTCTGGCCCCATCAAAATGCTAAGAAGAATTTTAGATGCAAGTGTTCATGTACCTTTGCCTTTGCATTTGCATAATGTCTTACTGTTTCCAGTTGTATCTAAAAATACACCCAATACTGAGCAGTTTTTCTTTCCTATAAGTAGTCATCAAAAGTTTGTGTATTATTTTCCTTAGGTAAAATACCAGGTACCAAATGAAGTCACAAAATGAGACATGGGAAACAGCAGTCGCCTCCACCCGTTTTGCCAACCAGCCAGCATCATGGCAGGGTGCCACCTCTTTTAGACATCCTCAGGGTCAGGAACCCTTTCCTTCATGCATAAACTGAAGCACATGAGGGCTGATCGAAATGTCAGTGAATATTTAGATTAAATATATTGACTATAGTAAAAGACACGTGGCCATTAACCCTCCTCAGAGCTCTCCACTTCGAACACACCCCCAGTCAGGCTTTGCTAGCGCAGCCCTGGAAGTCCTCTTCTGTGTCATCCAGGGCATTGTGCAGGGTGCAGTGCCTGCTGCTGCTGCAGCCATCCAGCAGAAAGGCAGCCTGGAAACACGTACATGTGTCCGCACTCACCTCAGGCAATGGATCTGCACCACGCAACTTGCGGCTCCTCCTGGAAGTCGAAAGGACCATGGAAGATGAAAGGGGGTAAAGAATTTCAGGACAACGGGTCACTCGCTATGGTGCAGCTCATGAGAGCCGAGCACAGCTTCAGATGGCGAGGTCGAGGGGTGAGTGTTCTCGGAGGTCGGGGGAGCATTTTAGACACATGGCTTAGTGGCCATGTGTCTCTTATTATGACATGTTTTGTTTTCACGGAAGCTTCATTTTTACCGCACCTTGTACACTTTTGGAGGCCACGATCATCGTGCAGAGGGCCTTAATACAACAAGAAATAAACCGAATAGATGATGACAACCCTCAAGCTCCTCACCTGTAGACGAGCAGACTCGTGCGCATTGCACCAGTCCCGGGCGCTGCTGGCAAAGGACATGCTCGTTCCGGTTCCCTCTGTGGTGCCCCCGCGCCGCCATCCGTGACCCCAGAATGCCGGGCACACGGTGGGAAGGAGGCAGGCAGAACTGCGCGGCTCCGCCCATTTCTCTCTTCCCGGGTTTTCCTGGCACCGCTTCCCTGTCACTGTTGCGCGAATAGCCTCATTAGTAAGGAACCGGAGAAATGGCGAGCACACGACTACCAAGGCTCTGAGCATCTGCTTTTGCTTAGCTCCAGTAAAACAAACCTCCAGCCTGGGCTCAGGCATCTTTCTTTCTCTTCCATGACTCCAACTGAAGCAGGTTTTGAGTTCTAGTGCAGCATCTATGACAAATTTACTGACACATCACCTGGGTCAACAGCTTTACCTACTTTTAAAATAAAATACACAGACGTTTCGGTGATAAGATTGTTCTGGCTTAATCCGTCAGAGTGAAGGTTAGAGCAAAGTAAATATGGCCAGGTGTGCCCTCAGTCATAAAACTGTCATCTGTCTGATTTAGGTGATGTTTAAAGTTCAGTTAAAAAGGATGCTACACCTTGTGCCACCAGGGGGCGATGGAAAGTCATAGACGTAGGCTTTGGTTTTTGGGCTGCCATCTTCCTGCGGGCAGGAGGCAGATGTGCAAAACTCAGTCTCCTCCTCCTCCAGAATAAGACTGATCTCGTGTTCTCTCATTGTAGGACAAGTGCATGCATACTGCAGAAAAACCTTGGAAAATGCAATCGGATATAAAAAAGAATAAGGGTCATAATTTAATCTCACAAAAGTGGGTGTCACTGTGTGTAGCGTGTTTTCAGACTTTTCTCTATATGTGCACAGATCTCTAGATATCAATTTTCTTTTTTATTAAAATAAGATCACACTTCCTGTACTTTTCATTCCACAGTAAAATATATCATATACATTTATCTCATATAAAACCTTGTGCAACACCCCTTAAAATACCTGTACAATGTTCACTCATACGCATTTGCCATAATTTAATTTACCAAATCACCTGTCAATATACTTTTAGATATTTCAGAAGTTTTTAAAATAGAAATAAATGTGAGTGCACATAGAGTAGTTGCCCTCCCCAGGACAATATTTGAACTCTGGAATTTAGGGACCCCCTGTCACCATGATACAAAATATTCAATGAAAATTTCAGAAATAAGCAACTCATAAACTTTAGACAACATTATAGTCTATTACTATAATTCTTGTGCTTCAGTGAGCTACTGTTATGATTCCAGCTGATAATTTTATCATGAATACACATGTAGGTAAGAGCACAGTGTACATAAGGCCCATGCTGTCTGCAGGCCTGCCTTCTCCCTCGCTTCTTAGAACACACCCCTCGGAGAGGGGAGACACGCATAAGTGTTCCTCTGCAGTGTTTATGGATTCGGTTGAGTTGCTGTATAGGTTCTTTAGTAATGAAGAGCCACAGGTGCTACAGTGCTGGCTTTGCGGGGAGGACAGCTCAGAAACTGGTGCTAAGACGCATGCGTCTACCCAGCTGCAGACCTTGTTCCAGGTCCGTTTTTCCCATATTTTAAATGAGAACATATTTATCCTACAAAAAATCGCGGATGTGGCATAACGTTCAAGATGTCATTCCTTATTATCTATTCTGATCTTTTGTTCTCACTGTGTAGTCTAGGCTGGTCTTGAATTCACAGCAATCCTCCTGCTTCAGCCTCCCAAGTATCAGCCACCATGGCTGGAATTTCCTTTTTAATTTTAAGAAAACTGTGAAGACATGAGCAATGCCATTACAGAGGGGAGACACAGACGTAGACGATGGGAGAATGGTATGAGTTCCATGGTACAGGGGGCTACAGATAGACCCAGAAAAGAGGAAAGGCATGCTTTTTCAGGGGCTCAGTACTACAAATTGAGCCCAGGGTCCTAACACTGCACCATACCCCCAGCCCGTTTGTTATATTTTCACATGAGACAGCCTCTCACTAAGTTACCCAGGTCCTCCTGCTTCTCCCTCTGAGGCCTGCACCTTGAGGCCCAGCCAGGAAAAGCAATTTATGTTGCATACTCTCCTTCCTGGTGGGCTCAGGTCCTCGCTCTGAGGGCATAAGCGGCCCTCACTGGGGAGGTGTGCGAGTCCTGCGATTTCATCTCTTTGGGATTTCTTAGTAGTAGGTAGCACCCTGCACCTTTTTCAGGTTGTGCTGCGAAAGTTAAGCAATGCCAATCCTTTGAAGCTTTTAGGAGCAATTACTTAATGATGATAAAGTGTCTATCAAGTCTGTGCATCTTTACATTTTTATAGGCAAGTTCAATGTAGCTTTGTGAAATGACTTGACATACAGCAAAACCTTGATTCTTTCCATAATTGAGTTGGAGAAGAAACAAATCAAATCCCAGGGTTATCATCAATGTTCCCCTTGTGGGGAAGTTTGATGTGGTTCTTACTGAGTTGGGTTTGCAGCCAGAATTGTGGAGAGAAGTGAGTTCATGAGCCAAGGTGCCACTATCCATCTATCTATCTATCTATCTATCTATCTATCTATCTATCTATCTATCTATCTATCTATACCAACATAGCCCTAAACTGGCTCAAAATTGAAGATTACTATCGACTATCTCTCTAGTCATTCCATACCAAGAATCTTCAAATTATAAGAACCTTCTTTTAAAAGAGCCTGTAGCTCCTGAGCTTCAAGGTGTTGATCAGCTGTGGCCTCTTTTCCTTCCTGTATATACACCAAGTTATGGTCCTTTAAGAAAAATATACCTGCGTAATGAATTTGTTCTCTTAGAAAAGCCTTCTGCACTCAGATTTGCACTCCTTTCATCTATCTACTATTTCCATCAATCATATTTCCTCCTTATGAAGTCTTACACAGCTTGCACTACTGTCTAGAAAGTGTTAAAATGAATCAATGAAGTTGACATTGATTAGGGTTCAGAGGTAAGAGAAAAGTCCTGTGATGAGGAGGAAAGACGGAGATGAGGCAACACGTTCAGACCTGTGTAGATGAACAGTTTGTTATGAGCTAATAAACTAGTTTCACGGAGAAAGAATGAGCATTACTTGGTATTGTGGAAAGTGTGCAGCCCTCCGCACACTGCACACATGTCAGCGGCTGCCCCCGGGGCTCTCCCCTGATGGCAGCACCCACCGCTCTCGCTGCAGCTTCCCCCTCGGCCCCCACTGCACCTTCCCAGTTATGTTCGCACAGATCCCGCTGAACACGTATTAACTGACACCATCAATGCCGAGTGGCCTCGACACTGTCATTGCCTCCTGTCACTGCAGCCTGCACACGTGGCAGCCATACCGAGACATTTCTCTCTGAATCTAAAAAAGAAGTTGCCAGTGTGTGAAATGTGGAAAGTAATGAGTTTTAAAATAAAGGGCCCTAAGGCCTGGGGAGGTATCTCAGTAGAATAAGCGCTTGCCTGGCAAGTGAAAGGTCCTGAGTTCAAGCCCCAGTAACACACACACAAAAAAAGAAAGAAAGAAAGAAAGAAAGAAAGAAAGAAAGAAAGAAAGAAAGAAAGAAAGAAAGAAAGAAAGAAAAGAAAAGAAAAGAAAGGGCCCTAGAGTACATCCTCTAATCAGAGACCTCCCTTAGAGGCTTTTGATGAAAAAATACAATAAAGGCCACTCTGGGTAAAGTAGCTCTTCTATTAAGTAAGAATAAGTCTATTTGAAAAAATGAAAGCTTTGATGAGGAGCTTTAACTATAAATATATTGAGGGTCAACAATTGGTAACTCCTTTGGTAAAGGCAATATTAACATACTCCATTTTACTTCAACAGAAAGTTCAAACACAAGGACACATTCCCCTACTTACAGGTTTGCAAAGGGGAAGGATTCTAGGTCAGGGTTTTCTCAGCAGAGGATAGCAGTGTATTTCCCAAGAGCCCAAGGATGTATTCTGCAGGCAGAGATCATCTGAAGAGCAGTCCTGTCCCATCACTAGATTTGCCAAGTTTCATAGAGACACTTTTTAATTATCTTTAGTATGTATTTGTTCTCAAATGTGGTCAGATACAATCTCAAAAGTCCAGTAGTTGAGGTATTGGCAGCCACAAGATAAAATATGTATTCCACTTGATTTTCCATAAGTAGCATAAGAAAACATAAAAATGAGGGTTTTCATGTATAGTACTAAATCCACACCTACACGAATTGTGCTATTGGATGTACTCCCGTCATTTCAGACCAGGAGCCCCCCCCCCCCGCTCCCTGCACACCCTCCCTTAGCTTAGACCCCAAAGAGGGTCACACGGCACTTGCTCGTTGCCCAGCCCAGCTTCCTGCTCACTCTGCTTCTCAGTCCTCCTGCCTCGGATTGTGAGTGCGAGCTCTGGGCTCTGGACAAGACTGACCTAAAGGTGGTAGCGCCTCAACCCACACATCGCGCTCATTCCATCATTCCGGTCATGGACCAAATCCAACTGTTCGCATGAGGTTCAGCGGAAGTGAGGTCAATCCTTTCTGGATCATATGCATTTTCTAGCCACAAAAATATGAAACAAAGTACAGTGGAGGTATAAAGAGTGAGAACACCAACCTTGCCTGTGGCAACTTCTGGCATGAAAAACAGGAGGCCGGTGGTGAGGAGGTAATTTTTCAGAGGAGGAGACCCCAGCCCCAGAAGGACATCAGGGTGCTGTCCTCAGGGCTTTCCTCTCATCCTTGTATCTTCGATGCAAGGTCAATTTTGATGAAAGAGCTCTCCACCATCTCGTGTTTTCTCCCGCCGTGCATAGCCCTCAGCCTCGACCCCCCTCTGGAGGTCCATCAGCCTCGACCCTCCTCTGGTTATCACAGTTTTATTGGGGGAGTGCTCCTCAGAGGTGTCCTGCTACCCACTCATGTTCCTCTGGTGGCTGTTGCCACATCACATCAACCTCCTGTCCTCCACTTCATCAGTGGAACACTGTCACCCAGCGCTATTCCACTGATGAAGCAAGCTCTTCTCTAGTCACTCCCTGCCATGGCCCACAAGCACCACCACTGTGCAGACCCATGCCCTACCCCTGAGCTCAGTCTCCTGTGCTCCCTGTGTGTCACACCCAGCAGGGACTCGTTCAGGGACCATTCCAGCCACAGTGTCCTCCAGCCAAGGCCTAAGGGCCAACATCCCATGTCTCCCCAGCCTTTGCCCAAGGGGCCAGTGCCATGGAAGATGCTGAAATGTTCCCCTATAACTCTTTCAAGGAGTCAAGGCTGTTCTTCAGTGAACAGCGCCTCTGCACACAGCTTGTGGCAGCTGCCGATCTCCTGCTGGTCTGCAGGCTGGAGAAAAGGTGTCATGTTTGGCAGGGTGAGGAATACGGTCTCTCTGAAATGACACTCAGTGGGCACATCACACACAAGGTGGGCGGGTGTTCCTGGGCATTGTGTCTCAGACAAACGCAGCTGGCACGTGGCTGGCTGTCAGAAAGACACCTTACAATGATGCATGTGATATTTGCTCATGGTGAGTGCGCCTTGTGTGGCTGTTGCTTGGACAGTTGCCTGTCACTGAGCTTTCTCTTGGCCCTCCACAGGGTGGGCCACACCAGTGGGGGCTTCATCTTTAGATCAGTGCTTACATTTGCACACAGCAAAAGAGCCAATCTGTCCTTTATAGGCTGTGGCTTTTTCTCCTACGTGATACAGGTGCTGTTTCTCATCCTCTTCCAGGAAAACTCGTTTCACAGCAGTTAAGCACCTGTTCAGCAGCCTGCCCTTCTGCCATCAGGAATTCTGGGGCTCTTTCCTCTAGGCTTCTGCAGTGACCTCGTTAGAACTGGAAGCCTTGCCATATCTGGCCGCACTCTGGTCAAATGTATCAAACCATCCAGGCTGGCTTTGAATTCACCACTTACTGCACTCATTGAAGAGTCTTCTTGCAGGAAATCATTGGGTTTTTCACTGATCATAGCTTCACTAATGTCATTTGCCAGCTGTGAGCAACTAACAAATTTTTTCCACCTCTTACAGCACTTGTGTCCTCCGCTTGCTTACACTGATATCGTTACTCCTTTTGTGGCACCAGCTTCTCCAGAGGCAGCTTTGCTCTGCAATGCAGACGAGGCTTCGTGCTTCTAGGTCAGCTCGGTCAGCAGAACACCTCGCGCATGCTTCCCTTTCTATAGTGGGGATTAAAGTCAGGTCCTCGCATTTGCCAGGCAGAGGATAGGAGGAACCAGGACTGGTGGCTTACTCTGCATGCAGGCTCCTTTCTAGAGTGATGGAAACATTTTGAAATTAGTGGTCATTAATGCACAATATTGTAAATATAATAAATTCATAGGATCTTACACTTTCATATTGAGTTTTACATTATAGAAGTGTTATCACTATAAATATTTTTGAAACAAACCCTAGTGGCCCAGTTTTCCAACTGAGTGAGGACCACAGAACAGTTAGATGAACCGTCATTTCCCTCCTAAGAGTATTCTGGGTGTGGAGCGCTTGTTCTGCTGCTAACTAGGTTCTGCTGAGCTGCAGCTCGCGGGCACCACCTGGTCGCTGATGCTTCTCACCTGTGCTTCTTACAGCCGGAAGTGCGCTTGGGTCTTCTCACTGCAGAAATCAAATTCAGCAAAAATTTGCTTCCACTGAGGATCCCACGTCAAGTCACGAGCACTGCACAGCCGTGTGCCCAACATGAACATGGATGTAGGCACCTTCCTGGGCTGCCCTGCAGTTGCCGCTTCTTCTAGTCAAGGTCAAGGTTGCAGGAACACCTGTGCACACTTTCTGGGATGCTGCTTAGCACTTACCGTGCTGTAGAGTATGATGCAGTCCAGCAGGGCTCTGAAGGAAGCATGCAGGCACGCACGCGCACACACACACAGACACACACACATCCTATTTTCCTCTTTGATACAGCTGGGCTCAAGTCCTGTTAAATAACTTTGAAGAAGTTAAGTCTCAATTCCTCAGCTCTACAGCAATAATATTAATATCAATAATAATTTCAAACCTCCAGAATTATTGTAAGCATCTAGCAAAGTGTTTAGACCTTCGTTAGTGTTCAGTGCGTCATAGGTCACATGACTGTTATGCTCACAGCGCAAGGAAGCCTGCGGTCTCCGGCATCCTGCGCATCCATGGAGGAGGCCTGGTGCAGCCTTCCTGGGACTCGCTGCGCACTCCTTAGCCACGTGCAGCTGCGCTTCTCCCCCGATGGCTTTAACTTCAGACTGAGTTGAACTGACCTGAAAGCAAAATTGAAGTAAAAGCAAGTTGAAGACCCATGATGCGGAATAAAAGCATGTTAAAGAAATGAAAAAGAAACAGAAGATGGGAGGGGAGGGGAGGGAGAATGATTCCGGTACACTGAATTTTAGAAAGTCAGAAATCTGAGCTCCAGGTGTGATGCTATCATTCTTGAGGTGTTGAGTTCTGGGTAAGATTTTTAAACTTATTGAACACCAATTCTATCTCCTTGAAGATGAAAACATTGCCAGCACTAATGCATTCTTTGGGGTAAATAGGTGATTTTCTCTGCATTGATGATGACCAAAGGAGGCCAACTGTACATTTCTGGAAAGATTTCTGTTTTCCTAATGATTGCAGGGAATTACTAAAGAGAAAGGACTCTGAACACACAACAAATAACTAATCTGTACAAAAGACACACACTTTAATTTGTAAATTTAATTCGAGAGTTCAATATGTCATCTGAAATATCGTATCAATGCCCGTAAGTCAGCATGCAAATCTGAGGAGAAAAGGGTTCTTCTAGCTCCTGTTTGTCACTGGTGTTGGACACAAAATTGAAACTTTCATTTTCCCATGAGAAAACAGGCCAAAATTTTTTTGTAAATTTTCTATATTCTGCTTTTCATATTACCTAATAAGTAAATCTTAAAATGAGAAAGTGTCAGTAGTTAACAATTGGTAAAAACATATCTCTCAGAAAAGATGGTGATTGAAGTCATGAAATGAGCCTGTGGAAAGCAGAAGCCTTGCAAAATACAAGACGGGGGTCCTGGGGTGCAGCTCGGCGGCACAGCACCTGCCCGGCAAGCACAAGACTGTGAGCTTGACTCTTGGTACCAAAACTGGGTAAATAAGTAAATGAATAAAATCCAAGACGGCGTTGCTGTCCTTCCCGCAGAGTGCCTGTGTGAGCTGCACTGTGGGCAGGTTTACACTTTATAGCACAATGCAAATGGCAAGAGAGGAAACAAAGCCATAGTAACATACCTAGGTTTCTTTCCCAATAAGTGTATTTTTCTATTATAAAGAGTATTAAACTCATTATAAAAAATTTAGACAGTAGGGAAAAAACAGAGAAATCATCTATAATCA
The DNA here is from genome assembly GCA_004027165.1 of Ctenomys sociabilis. NCBI lineage: Eukaryota > Metazoa > Chordata > Mammalia > Rodentia > Ctenomyidae > Ctenomys > Ctenomys sociabilis. Next base: position 27,827 of record PVKA01004396.1, read on the forward strand.
CGCTCCAGATAACTGCTATTGTTGCTGTGCTTCCTTTCACTGAGTTTCACTTGATATATTCTCAATTTTCACCAGAGTTTTATTAACTAAATATTATATCTAATATTTGTCTGATTTTTTTGTTAAAGTGGAAGTTGTTTTTTGATAAGTGTTTGTGGGTTAGGCTCTGGTGTGGGAGGAGAATTGCAGCCCCTTCTATGTGAATGACTTTGAATTTAATGATGTGTTGCCCTTTAAAACAAACAATAAAGGAAATTTGATTTTTCAGGGTCTGGAGTTGTTTGTATCACACTCCAAAACCACGTCTTTTTTTTTCCAACCTTTAATCCCCTGGAGTACTTCAAGGCCCACAGTTATGAAGAGCAACATCAAACTGACTTAGTTTCCGTGCAGGGAAAGATTCTCGTGCTGGATTCTGCTATTTTTGCGAGCAAATCAAAGCTCCAGAGACTTTGGAGCTCATTGAAAGAAGGCTCTAAGCCCAACCAAATGAGTTCAGTGGGCTCAGCTGAGTTGCCAGCAAGCTCCAGCCCGCATTACAGATCCACCACACACTATTATGTGCAATTTGGCATTTCCAGCCCCAGCGTAGGCGAGGCCTTCTGCTTCAGGCTGGAGAGAGGCGATGCTGCGTCAGGTCAGGGCTGAGCTGTGCAGGGAAGACCTGGGGAGCATCGAGAAGCATCAGGAGTAGGGCATCAGGGTACTGCACTGCAGGGTGCTCTCTGAGCCTTTGAAATTTCTCCCTCTTAAGAATGTTCATGCAAACAGAAAATAACGCTAACACCAATAGGCATGAAACTTCTTTCTCAGATGCAGTTGGTACAAATGGGTTAACATTTTTTACTTACTTATTTCTAAAACACAGAGAAGCATGCAAAATCAGTTCAGAAGTAGTTTTCCTGCAGGTACTCAAACCTAATAAGGTATCTAATGTATTAAAACAAATATATGATGAATCTCCAGAAATCTGAGCTATTTATAGGATTGCAATAATGTAGAATAGTTGTTTGACTGAACAAAGGCCAGGACAGGAAATGAAAATTTTGACAATTAACTTTTATTTCCATGTTCTACTGCTCTTATATTTAATAAAGTCAAGGTGCATTTGTTTTAATTATTTCAAGTAAATTATGTTTAATAGCAAAATGCTCCTCATTTTGTGTTGTGATTCTTTTCTGAATTTTTTAAAAATTTGATTTGACTTGCTTTTAAAGAGAAATAACCAAAAACAAAAGCAAAACAAAGAAACAGAGTAACATACAACAATACATACGGTACACATTTTCAAAACAAGAACTGCGAATTAACAATGGCTGTTATATTATCTATTTTTAGGTAATAAATCTGTTGCTCAGATGAACAGATGTAGGTATGCGGGCTAGAGCAAATAATTGAACACTAACAGTTATTTTCAATAAACCTTAATTTATTTTCTTGTCCTTTTTAGTTTCTTATTTTCTAAATTTATTTTAAAGATATTATCACCATAATAAGACATTAGGAATGATATGCATTTAGAAGAACAAGATGCGAGGTATTCAACTGTGGTTTTTTATTGCATACCACTGTCTTCAGTATAGTTGCTCAGATTATAGATATTAGCATACATTTAGTCAAAGTGAACAATTGAAACATTAACTGCTATTTTCAAAGAAGTGATGGAATTAGTAGTATAGTCATCCCAGCTATCCTGTGTATGTACTCACATGATTTTCCCCTTCCTTTTTTTACTGACTCTTTTCCTTTCTCTCATCTTAGTGGTTTGTTCCTTAAGTCCAGTTTCTTTCTGACTTACTATACCTGTTATAACTTTCAGATTTTATTTATTCTTTCAGGTTCTTACACTAGGGAGATGATACGATATTCACACATATGGGTCTGACTTATTTTACTTGTTAGTTTACTCTAGTTGCCTCCATTTACCCGTAAAAGCCTCGAGTTTGTCTTTCTTTATAGCTGAGTTATACTCCCTTGTATAAAAATATCACACATTTTTATCCACTCCTCAGGACACCAGCACTTGTGTTATTTCTAAGATTTGATTGTGAAAAATTGTGCTTCTATAAATGTGGGTGCACATACATCATGTGATATAATATGTTTTGTTCTTTTCGGAAAATACCCAGAAGAGGGATACCTGCGCTGAATAGGATTTGCAATGCTAGTTTTTTGAGGAGTCTCCACATTGATTTCCATAGTGGTTGTACCATCTACACTTCCACTGACAGTAAGGAAGGTCTCCTTCTTACCCCACATGCTCTCCAGCATTAATTAGTTGATTTCTTTCTATCAGCCATCCTTTCTAGGGTGAGATGGTATCTCAGTGTTGTTTTAATTTGCATTTCTTGAATGATCAGGGACTTTTGTAATGTATTTATTTGCCATTTGTACTTCTTCCTCTGAGAAGTGTGTATTCATCTCAAATACCCCTGTTTTGATTGGAACTTTCAATTTGGAGGGCCTGACTATTTTAGTTCTTTATATTTTCCAGATAGAAGTTCTTTGTCTGAGTGATTATTGCTTAAGACTTCTTCCCAGTTTGTGAGCTGCCTTTTTACTCTGTTGGTGATTTCTTTTGACAGGCAAAACTTTCTCAATAAGATGAGACCCAGTTGTTGATTCTTTGATGTATTTCCCTTGCAGTTTGGTTTTTGTTCATGAACTCTCTGCCTATCCCTGTGTCTCCCAGATTTCCACCTATTTTCTCTTCCAGTAGACTTAGTGTTTCTGTTTTAATGTTTAGATCTTTTAATCCATGTTGACTTTAGTTAGTGCATGGCAATAGACCTGAGTCTAGTTTTACTTTTCAGCATGTGGAGAGCCAGTTTTTCCAGCACCATTTCTTAAAGAAGCTCTCTTTCTTCCAGTAAATGCATTTGGCCCCTTTGTCAAATGTAAGTTGGCTGAGTGTGTTTGTTGTTGTATCTGCATCTTCTAATCTGTTCTGTTGGGATCAGTGAGATAGCTCAGTGGACTAAATCATCTGCTTAGGCAAGCTTAGGCAAGCACAGGGACCATGGTTCAATCCTCCAGCACCACATGACTCACCAGCTACCCCCTCAGGGCTGGCTGAGCCAGGCACAGAGTCTAGGCATAGTGGCGTATGCCTGTAATCCCAGGGATAGGGAGGCTGAAAACAGGAGGCTCACCATGAGTCCAAGCTGTGTAGTGAGACCCTGTAACAACCAAATACACTAATCTATTCCACTGATGCTAGGGTCCCTTTTTCTGCCAGGGGCAGGCTTATTTTATCAGAGTAGCTTGGTAATATAATTTCAAGTCAGGGATTGTAATGCCTCTTGCCTTACCTTTGTTGCCCAGGATTGTCTTTACTATTCTATGTCTTTTCTGAATCCAATAAATTTTAGGAACATTTTCTCTAGATCTGTGAGGTATGTGGATGGTATTTTGATAGGGCTCACATCAAATCTATGTAACAATTTTAGGAGTATGGCCATTTTCATATTGTTCATTCTTCCTGTCCAGGAGCAAGGAATATTTTTCCATTTTCTGAAATCCTCTTTGATCTCTTTTTTCAGAGTATTGTAATTTTCATTGTATAGGTCTTTTACTTCCTTTGTTAGATTAATTCCTAAGTATTTCATCTTGGGGGGATGTTATTGTGCAGGACATTGTTTCTCTAGTTTCTCTCTCAGTGAGTTTGTTATCTGTGTACTATTGCTATTGATTTTTGAGTGTTGACTTTGTATCCTGCTATGCTACTGAAATTGCTTATTAATTGTAGGATCTCCTTGGTGAAACTTTTTGGATTTTCTTGTAAAATATCATGTCATCTGTGAATAATAATAGTTTAACTATTCAATTACTTAGATTTTGTGTTTTGGTTCATTCATTCTTAAACTATGGATATATAGTTTCTCATAATACTAGTGAGGAATGCTGTGGACCACTTAGCTTAAAACTTGGCACATGGCTGCCCATTCAGATGCTCTTTAAAGTTTTTCTGTGCTACTTACGAGGAGTCTGTGGTGTAGTTAACATATGACAAAGTCCTTCTAATCAATAATGAAGGCAGAGAAAGTTGGCGCTGATGACTCCTTTATCACCTGGTAGTTTCTCAAGTAATACCTAGCTGCTTCAGTTCCAGAACAAGTGGGAGAGGAAATGGAAGAAAGAAGAGGTAAAAGAACATGCAAAGCGCATTAGGGCAGGGCAGGTGTGTCTTTGGGCACCACAGGCAGGGAAACCGAAGTAAGGTCCAGGCACTGCCAAGAGACGTGGCTTCAACTTCCTAAGTAAAGACTGCCTGAAGACGCTTATATACTAAGCTCGCATTCTGAACTCATGCCTAATCTGAACATTGAAAGAAATTCTTAGAGCTCATACATAGGAAGAAAATACAAGCCCAGCAGAGACAGGATGAGCTGGAGCCACCTGCCACATGCCCACGGCTGAGTGAGGTTAGAACAGAGACCCCACAGCCTCCCACGAAATGTAGTGCTTCTGGTATGGAACACTTTTCTCTATCTTGACTCGGAGTAGAATGATTCTCACTAAAATACCTACACACAAACACAGATATTGCACCCCAAATAAAATGTCAGGTGACAGTCGTGGCTCCGTCATGGATGCTTCAGCAGTATATAAACACCAACTGTCTGCTAGGCAGAGTTTACATTTTGATGCTAAATGAATCTCAGGGAGAAAATTTCTAGGCCCATGAGTTACAATCAAAACTCACTAAATCCATTTAAGGCCTCCTGAAATATACTCAACCTAACAATAAAGTACAGGTGGAGATGATCAGAGTAGATAGTGGGATTATCAGACACAGAGGCGCATGCTCACCTCTTGCAACTAGCTGTCTATGCTCTAGGTGAGTTTCTGGAGTGTGCACACAGATCCTTATAGGCAGCAATTTCTGTAACAGCTCTGACTGCAATCAATCCAAGCTGGCCTCAGCAGTAGCCTAGAGAAGCAAATTGCAGTATACTTACTCAAGGGAATATTTACATTGATAAAGATCATTGAATTATAGATATACTTATCAAACTATTTTACACATCACCGACATGGAGGACAATAGGAAGCCAAGGAGAACTATATCAAGTGTGTTTCCATTAATATCAAGTTCAAAAGCAGCCCATAGTCTAGGGATACATTCCTAGATGTAAAACTATATGTAGAAGAACAACTGTCTGCTGGCCCAAAGCTCTGTGGAGTGCAGCGTCCTGGAGCTGGAGGAGACCATGAGGCTGAGTGCAGGTGAGTGGTCACTTCCTCAGAGGACATATCCACACTGTGTTCATATTGTAGGACAGAGTGATTCTATATAACAAGAAAGTGAGAGTGAATTAGAAGAAAAAAGTAAGAGAAACAAGAATGTTCAGGCCAGGCTGAGTGAGATGAAAGAGCTGGAGATCTTAAAGTAGAAAAGGAGGAGTTTGCAAGGAAACAATGGGGAAAGGTGGTACAGGGTGTTGCTGTGCGTTTTTCATGTACTCTCCCATGGCATTCTCTTGAGAGGTAGTAAGAGTGATGCAAGCTTCTTATGTACTTCTCACTATCAGAGTGAAGTTTCTCTGAATGCAAACCAGCAGAATCAATGGGTTTTAAATTTATATGAGCTATGCACCTCTCTTTTTTGTATTTGTTTGCATACATTTTCATGCTGGGTACCTGAGCCTCGTCTGGCTAGCTCGCGTCGGCTGCAGCCCTGAGGTCCCCTGCTCCTCCTCGGTTGCCCTTTGCCTTTGCCCCATCCTTGTTTCCATTTCCTCTCTGGCCCAGGACACTATGGTCTCTACTCATGGATACACTTCACAGTACTTTGATGTACTATTTCCTAATTGCTGAGATACACAGGCTTTTTATTATAGTTCATGTTATTTTATAATCAGCATGTCTATTGTGTATTAATTGTGGTGTGCTGTTCTCTCCTCAGGGGGAAAAAAAGAAAAAGAAACCTTGCCTTTAAAGAAGCTCATAGTTTAGGATGCTTTAGTGTATAATGTCTTTCAGCCACCAACCACTTAGAGTAGGAAATATGAAAATAAAATTCTGTCTCTTTTTTTTTTTTTGAGATAAGGTCTTATGATGTAGCCCCATCTGGCCTTGAACTTGAGGTGATCTTCCTGCCTCAACTTTCTGAGTGCTGGGATTATAGGCATATGCCACCATCCCTGCCTACTTGAAAACAAATTCTTACCCTTTTTTTCTTAATAGATAATAGGCAAAGAATTTCCTCTTCCCTCCGTCCACTAGTAGTGGCATTTCTTCAAAAAGAATCATAGTTTTTGAGTTTTCCCTTGTTAATCCTCTCTTCAGTCTATGCAGAAAATCTGTATTTCTCCACTTACCAAAGTATCCACTCATCCAAAGATTTCTACCAGCATCCCAACGACCCAAGGTAATCACCAAGATAATAATAACTTTTATACTCAATAGTAATATGGATAAAAGACATACAAACATAAATATTTGGAACAGGTATAAGAGCCCCCAGAAATGCATGAAGTTAAAATATTTCCATTTATGACAAGGTTATAATAATTTAGTTAATGAAATTAGTATTTTAGGTGTGTGAATCTCTCAGATCGCAGAAATGATTTTTTTCAGAGAGGTCCCATAATATAATACAAAGAACTGAAAGAGCATGAAACAAATCTGCCTGGGCCTACACCTCTGTTTTATAGTTCACAGGAATTGGGAAAATGGTGATCTCTATGTCTCTTTAATCTCCAATAATTTTCAAACATTAATACAAACAGCTTAATGAGCAGCTACAAGGTACCAGCCATGGTTGCTCTAATCACGGATTCATAGCTTTTTAAAAATTATTAGTCAGTGTTTCTGCCGTGTAATGCATGCATTCGTCTTGTGGTGTGGCTCATGGCCTGTGGCACCCTGGTCCTTTCTGCTGCTCCTTCCCCTCACCCGCTCATCCCCCTCTGTCCTCGAATCCCCTTTCCAGCTCCACAAACTGCCCCCATTGTTTCCTATTGTTTTCTTTTATTTTATCCCTTAAATTATGCAACACGTGGCATCAGGGATCAAGCTGGGTGCCTGAGCTTCCCTAAGCAGCATCTGTACGTGTCGTATGTGTGTATTTCTTCACTGATAAGTGTGTTATAGGATGTCTATCTAAGAGAAAGTACAGCTCTTCCACTCTCAGTCAGCAGTACCCCCAGTGAGCAGGTCACAGTTCTCTCACCAGCTCCTGGTCACAGGTGTGGAAGAGGCGGTAAGCTGATCCTGTTTTCTCACAGTATACAAATTGGAGCACAATAATCTCATCCTGTAATTAGCATAGGAGTTGAGGAAAATATGTACATGTAAATATTCTAGACAAAGCCAATTTTAAAGTGGATAGTACCAGCAAATCAACCAACCACACATGCTGGCAGGGCTCTGGGAATACAGGAGCCCTCTGCACTGCTGCTGGGATGCGAACTGGTGCAGCCACTGTGGAAGTTAATGTGGAGACCCCTCCAAGAGCTAGGGTGAGACATGCCACTTGGCCCAGCTGGGCCCCTCCTGGTATCTTCCTGAAAGAATTAAAAGCATCATATCACAGCAATACAAGCACACCCATACCGATAGCAGCGTAGTTTGTAATGGCCAACTCCTGGAAATGCCCCAGATGCCCACCAGCAGATGAATGGGTATAAAAAGCACATCTTGTTTTTATATAGTGGGGCTCTACTCAGCCGTAAGTAAGGGTAAACAGGAGACATAGCTAAATGGGTGGGCCTAGAAAGCATACTCTTATGTGACATAAATCAGACACACATAGGTAAATGTCGCATCTCTGTAGTGGGGAAACTAGAAGCGTAAATGAAAACCAAAATGTATAATGTGTTGTGAGACAGGAATAACCATTCAGACCAGTGGAACTGGTGCTGAGGAAAAGAAATGAAAAAATGGAAGCAAAGCTTTGCACGTAAGGAGGGGAAGAGATGTTGAAGAGGGGAGGGGAAGGGAAAGAAAAAGAAAAAGATGGCCTAAGACAGATCTATCATGTACAGGTGCAGATTCCCATGATGAATGTGATCATTATGTATGTCTAAATTGTACCAATACACTTAATTTTAAAAAGAGTAGGCTATGGAGATAGCCCAGTGGTCTAAGTACCTGCCTGGCAAGTGCAAGGTCCTGAGTTTGATCTTCATAACCACCCAGCATGCCAGCCCTGGAACACCAGGAGTACCTTGGGGCCACAGAAACTGGATGTGGTTTAACATGCCTGTAATCCCAGTGCTAGAGGCTGAGACAGGAGGATCACTATGAGTCCAGGCTGTGTAGCGAGACCCTATGTCAATTTTTTGAAAATTTATTTTAAAGGGCTGTGCTAGTGATTGTTATAAATTCCTACCCTAAAAGCTCTTAAGAGCAAGAGCTCCATACAATTTAGTGACCTTCCTGTCTAAGTCTTTATTTGCTACACTAGGGGTAATGAGATAGCTATAATTTAGAAAATAAATTCTTGTTTTTAGCAATGTGTAGCTTCAAGAGAATAAGGCCCTTGGTCCTGTAGGAGGCATACCACTAGTGACCATGGTCCTGGGGCTCCGTATTTCAAGCCCCATATGTGTGTATCCACTAACCTCTCTGATCTTGTTTAAAGATCTTGACACATGTTTGTTTTTTGATATAAAGGTCAGCAGAGGTGTCACTCATTCCATCATTAGAATAATACTCTACGATTATACCCCAATGTCTGTTTTGTGCAGTTGGTATTTTAATGTGGGTGGAGTACATCTGAAACTTCTATCATAGTACAAGCTGCATGTGTTGCCAATGTTGCCAAACCTTAAAAGGATACTAGGCCCAAGATGGAGGATTTGTCTTTATAGTGGAATCTAGTATTATCTGAATTGTTACTTTTAGGTTTACTGGGCATTTTTATTTGCTTTATAAATATATGTATGCTAAAGCACAATAATTTTATTGTTGTGATAGGTTTATGTAATTCTTTGAATATATATTGTTAAACACAAAAGAATAATAAAGTTATATTAAACAGGGCTTTAGAATCATGAAAAACATGCCACTATAAAATTTATCAACTTTTTTTATGATGTCCTGAATTTTGGAAAATGTATTTCACAATCACAAATAAATGTGGGTATTAGGGTGTGGGGGGCAGAGCTTGCCGTACTCGAGACTTTCTCTCTGAGCCAGATGTGGTTTTGATGAAACCCAGATCCTGTGGGTAGATGTGATATATAAATAAATCTAAGCTTCCTCCCTGCATGGGCTTTGGGCTCCGCTCTGGTATCAGCTCCCTGAGCTCACATGACTCATTCTCACTGTTAAGCTCCCCAACAGGGATGAAACCCCAGTTCTTCAAGAGAGTGAAATTATCTATGCATCCCCAGCAACAGGAATTTTTCATTGAAACAAGAAGAGAGCTGGACAGCAAAGCAGCCCAAGATCCAAAGGGGATCCTGCGGTGTCCTTCCCTAATGGCTGCTTTTAGATTCTAGGAGCTCCAAAGCAGCAACATAAGGCTGTGCTCCACACCATGCATCGTGAGATGGCCCTGACGGTGACTTAGAATGGACAGCACTCAGCCTAGGTAGCTGGTGTCATCAGTGAGTTTTGGAGCAGGCAAGATGTACAGGGAGGATGCTGATGAATGACCAGAGGGCCTGCAGCACCTGGCTCAACTCAGGCTCTTGCTCAGTGTGGGGCTGCTTATGCCAACAGCCCTTCCCATGGTAAACACTTCACTTGGTTGCCATGGTCACCATAGGAGAAGATGAGCAGAAGTCATCTGCATTTTTCACATGGCAAAAATAACTGAGTGAGGAGCAGGGGCTGCAAGAAGCTCAGGATTTGAGCGATGGCTGAACAGAGTGCTCCAGAGCAGCTGACCAGGGCCTGTGGCTCCATGCAGCCCAGTCTCAGAGCTTGGCAGTCTTACTTTCCTACAGCTAATGCATTCACCAGCGCTATCCTCACAGTCTTGGGTTTGCCCCTAATTGAAGGCTTGTTCCAATCTATTGTAGATACAACACAGCATTGCAGGGTCTGGTTACATGTGGCTTTGTCTAAAATATATGCTTTCTGCACACATAATCACTTCCTGATTCTAGACTGAGATATGGGGCAAATCATAATACAACTATAACCACTGTAAGAGTAGCACTACATGGAACCTGCTCATTTCTTCACATCACAAGTAATACCATCTCCTGGGCACATGACAGCTTAAAATGATGCTGGAGCTAGTGGCCATGGAATCCTTTGTCTTCTGGGATTTGCTGCTTTCTAAAACTTTGAGTTAAATTAGACTATTTCTAGATGTCCTTCCCAACCTTCTGTAGATGTCAGTTAATTTTAGTTAAGCTTCCAAATCCCCAAAATTGTGATCATTATTTTTTGTATCACAAATGACCTCATAATTCACTGTTTCCATTGCTGGTCTATTTGTTTGTCTGTAAGATTTACTTTTAGACTAAGCATTGGCCAAAAGCTTTCCATCTGTCTTGAGGTTGTCTGAATTTCACCTGTTACCAAGCATGTAAAAACCAATGCAGCATCATTTTAGGAAATTATTTAATTCTGCTCCTCTGTTTGGTCAGCTGAAGGACAGCTAGTGGGAGACCTTCTGCTTGCTTTACAATATCCCTGCCACAGTTCAGTCTACACCAGTCCTGTAGATCGCTGCTTCCTGTTTCTACCCAAGGTGGCTTCTGATTTCAGGATGGCATCACACTGCTTTTGAGGTTAAGTAAGGGCTCAGAACTGCCCAACGCGCTTCTCAGGCCTCCGCAATCCTCCATGGCAATGGCATCTTTCATTCTGTATGTTGGTACTGCTGACAGGAGCTCTTCTGGAACAAAGGGCAAATTTAGAGACCCAGTACTCCTGCTAACTCTATGAGCCAAGAACTATCTTGCTTACTTGGGTGCAAATGCCCCAGGCTAGTGCAAAGGAAGCACCATGACTCTTCCAAGGTCCCCAAGCTATAAATCTGGCAAAGTCCCTCTTCTTTGGCCTTTCCTGCAATCTGTGACTTTATCCTCAAAACTTATATCATGACACAAGGACCATCAGTGTGTAGGTAAGGCCATGACAGGTGTCCCTGCCTCTCTCCCAGGATTGCTGCAGCCTTTGGGTCTGGAAAGGGGTAAGAGGCTTCAACCTGTGTGGGCAGTGATCATTCACTTGGAATGCTCTTGGACCCAAACAGCGAGCCTTTTAGAGCTTTCAGTGATACTAAAAGCCTGAAGTGGGACATGTGCCATTGGCTCGCCACTGCTGGGCTAGGACTATTCGTTTGGGGAGCCTTCTGCTGACTTCTGGAATGTTCCAGTTTCTCTTTCTCTGACATGGACTTTTCTTTTGTAAGCGCTTCTCAGCCTTGACAACACCTACAAAACTAAAAATCACTGCTGCCCTATCTCATCTAAGGAGATTCTCACCTAATTGGATCTAAATACAGCTGGAGCCAGGAAATTTAAAAGCTCTCCAGTGAGGCTAATGCACATCTCAAGTTCAGAACCACTGCTCTTTAGTAACTGCTTTCTCCTCCTTGGAACAGCCTTTACACTGGTCTGCCCTAAAGCCCTTAATTAAAGGCTTGGTTCTGGGCCGGCCACATAGCTCAGCAGACTAAAGTACCTGCTTAGGCAGAGCACAGTGGCTGATCCCCAGCATGCCGTGCCAGCCCCTCTCCCGGAGCGCACTGAGACTCAATGAGACTGGGTGTGGTGGTGGGCATCTGTAATCCCAGCACTTGGGAGGCTGAACACAGGAGGATCACTACAAATCTGACCTGTGTAGTGAGATTCTGTAGACCCTGTACTAAATACATTTTTAAAAATTGGTTCTAGAAGAGGAATGCTGGTTTTTTTAAGGGATCATTAATCTGAAATTTTTTAAAAATGTAATTTATAGTTCACATATACACCTCCATGATTCTTCCAAGGAAAACGCTTTACCATCAAGCAGAGTTATATTCAGCTTAGTGTAACTGAATGACTCAGTAAGAAGTGAGTAAGACATTGTGGTGTGGAATTTTACAGTAGAGTGACAAGAACTGACAGTTATGCACTGTAAACTCAAAAAGCTAAGAGGATTTGTAATGTTTTCACCATTAAGAAATGATGTATGTTTGAAGATGTAGATATGTTTAACTTTTCTTTCTTTCTTTCTTTCTTTCTTGGTACTGGGTCTTGAACCCAGGACCTTGTGCTTGCCAGGCTGGTACTTATTCCACTGAGCTATCTCCTGGCCATGTTTAACTTTGTTTAAACATTTTTAAATGTACAAATATATTGAAACATCATAATACTCCATTAAGATGTGAAATGTTTGCTTTCATATATCAGTTTTAAATGACAAAAAAAATCTTAGAGGAAAAAACCTTGCATAACAGCAAAGCGAAAATAAAAGGAACCCAAAGGAATGGCTCTGTCTATTTGTTAGCTGCAGTAGAGTTGAAGAAGAAAACCATCTATAAACCACCCTAGCTGTTATCCCAGGACTTGTTCCAGAGTGTGACATCCAACTGCAGGTGACTTGTCCCATTTGGGATGGTGCTGACCATTGATAGCTTTCGTGAATTAGAGGAGGCATTTGAGACACAGTACCCCTATGTGGTTTAGACTGGCCTTGGATTGTCTCAAAAAAAGCAAATTAAAACCAAAACTATTGGGGCTGATGAGATAGGTCAGCAGACTAAAGTGCTTGCTGAGGCAAATGCAGGGACTGCATTTCTATACCCAGCCCTACATGCTGTGCCAGCCCCACCCCCAGGGCAGGCTGAGCTGGCCAGGGTTTAGGTGGAGTAGCACATGCCTGTCATCCTGGAGCTGAGGAGGCTGAAACAGGAGGATCACCATGAATTGGATCTGTGCAGTGGGACCCTAGAGACCCCGTACTATATCCATTAAATTTTTTTCTTCCATTTTCCAAAATTCAGGAGCAGACTGAGAACAAGCAGAGGGCGAACAAGACCGCATGCAGAACTGCGGTCCTCTGCAGTCACTCACCAGCTGGATGAGCGGGAGGGAGCTAATCCACCTCTCCTGGGCTCTAATCTGTGAAATGGGGATAATTCCGGTGGGCCCATTTCCTGATGTCGCCGAAAGGACGGCTCAGCCCCGCATGCCGCGAGCTGCGTGCGCGGGGCGCCTGGCTCTTCCCTTCTTCCTCTGAGCAGAAGAGCGGCGGTGGAGAGCGAGGGAGGCAGCTGGGTCCACCCCGGTGGAGCGTCTGCAGCCTGTGGAGAGCCGCTAAATTAAAGGGGCCGTATTTTTAGGAGTTCTGCTTCAGACCTAGGAAATAAGCCTTTTACCAAATTAAAACACAAGGGCTGTTATTTGAGTACTGAGGAAACGGCGCATGGGAACCTCCGGTGTCTTGCACATAGTAAACACTCAATAAACGGCAGCTATTTTGAGCTGTTTTTCAAAAATGTAATGAGAGCGAGCAAGTAGCAACCCAGAATAAACTTTTCAAGAATTCTGGCAATATAGCCAGAGAGAAAGGGACTCTTTAAATTCTATTCAATTGTTTTGTTCTAATGGTAAAGATAGGAGACATCAATATAACTTTACAGGAGCCACATCTGTGTGTGTCTGTGTGTCTGTGTGTCTGTGTGTGTCTGTGTGTGTGGCATTCAAAGGCACATACACAAGCAGGAAAAACATTGCACCACTGCTGTTTCTCACATGGCACTCCGCCCCACCCAAGTGCTCCCCAGGCAGTTTCGTTCCTCACACCCGACTTCTCTCCCTTCCTGCTTGCTCCTTCCAGCCCCTTCTACCTCCGCCTCAGTTCTTTGCACATATTAATTTCACCCTCTTTTTTCCCTGTTTTACTTTAGTTTCCGTTAGCACATAACTTTGGACATCGGAGAGGGGCAGTGTGAGGGCCTGCCTGCTCACACTTGCGCACCGTATGGCGGGCCGTATGGCGCCCCTTCCGGAGGACTGGCGTAGCCGTGCCTTAGCCATTTCTTTGTAGTGAAATACTCAAAATCTCCACCCTTAGTGATATGAAATGTCTTATCTCCCCTTAAGTCTTTTTCTTCTTGTTTTCTGACCCATATCTATAACATTATTCTATCACAAAGACAGAGTTAGAGATAAACACACACATACACAAAGCAAAATAAAAAGACTGATGAAACAAGGTCCTTAGAAGGGGCGGGACTGAGTCCAGGTGGAACAGCCAGCTGTGCGACAGCAGAGCTTGACCGTTTGAGCATCTAGTGAAGTAAGTTGTATGACAGGTGTGCCTGGAGGAACCAGGAATCAATGAAGCTTCAATCAGCGGTCCAGGTTGGCTTTGGTTTCTCTGTAGAAAAAGGGGCTCTGCCTCCCTCTAGGAGGAAGGAAGTCATCTCCTGGGCCACGGCAATGTTAAAGGAGATGCATAGAGAGGTCACAGTTTGCACCAAGCTCCTGCACGAGGGGCACACTGCCATGGGAGCGCAAAATTGTCACTCACATATAAGGCCACATAAGCAAATTAAAATCATAGGGAAGTTAAAGGACCTAAAAGCAGACCAATTTTCTTGAAAAGGAGAGATTCTAGCCTACCTGAATCAGTACAATAAACAAGCCTCCTTCAACACCTACATAAAAGTGACTTGCAGGAACTTGACAGATATCAATCAACTAAGCAGCTGGCTGCTGTGCCGCGGGCAGGGGCATTCTCCTGGTTTTGAGGTAGAGGCTGCTTCCTGTGTAAATTGTAAATACGTGCCAACTAGGTCTGTAACTAAATTTGTTGTAAGTTTGCATTTTAACAATTTGAATGAGTTGCAGGACAGGATAGCTTGCTAGTGGAGAAGAAAACCACAGGAATGGCAAAAGACTTTTCAGGTGCCTTAGAAAGTTCAGGAAGAGAAAGGAAATTGATTTTACAGAGATAAGAGGATAAGAAAATACAAAAGTGCTGAATGCAGGATGAAGGCAAGAAACGACATAAACTATATCATGGAACAGTAAGGAAAGCACACGCGTGCTACCAGGAGGTGGAGGTGCGGGTGAGGAGCTCCCTCCTGTGTTCCTGTTGCAGGAGCAGAAGGAACCCGAGGGCACACTGAGTGGTGGACGAGTTCAGGGAGCACTCAGCGCTGGAAAGAAGCACAGAGCCTTTTCCAGCCTTCTTTAGTTATTCTCTCTCTCTCTCTCTCTCTCTCTCTCTGAAGTTTGTGTTTTCTTTCCCGTCTCTGTTCTCATTTCTTCATCTATCTTAATGGCCTTAAGATTTCTCACTTCTTATTTTCACAGTGTTTCTTTCAGTTATTCATCCCCTCAGATGACCTTTTAACTTAAATGTGCTCTATAATAATTCAGAAAGAAGAACATGGTGTAGGCAGAGCTATGAAGAATACAAAATGAGAAGAAATTGTTCAAATCATTAATGAGAAATTTCAGAACAAATGAGCAATTAATAAAATAGAACCTGGATACATAACAAATGGGGAAACAAGACAACTAGAACATACAGGAAACAAAAGAAGATTCAACATACTCAGTAGATAAGATGGGGTCATTTGTTAAATGGTTATTGCACAGCGATTTCAGGTTTTAGATTCCTGCTCTTCCCCCACCAATAAGCCTAATGCCTACTTAAGTTATAAATAATTTTTTGCTTGTAGATTTTACTTTGCTGGTCATTCCATCTGGAAAAAGAATATAAAATGCTGCTACCTATGCCTGAGGCAAAGAGTAGTTTAATGAAAAACGTAGGCAGGGAAGAAAACGTGCGTTTTCCGCAGGAAACTTCCCAGCGACTCAGTCTATGAAAAGAGCCCACATTTATATATTAGAGCTTTGAGGCTTTGTTCACGGCCTGAGGCGGCCCACCATAGCACGAGATAGCGTGTCCTGGGCAGAGTGCAGATGCGCGCTGACCTTCGACCTTCTTCACCGAGCAGAACCCTTGCTCTGAAGAAGCCTGCCACAGCACGTGGGGCTGGACCTGCAGGAAGCCCCGGTGCGCGCTGGTGGCGTTGGAGTCCGCTCCTTTGTCCCAAGCGGCACGCTGGCGCAGGGGCAGAGGCGAGAGCTTATTTGGCTTTCTCTCTGCTGTGCAGCTCTCCTGGCTGAGATCGCAAAGCCAGATGTGCTCCAGTGGGCGAAAGGCGTGTGGGGAGAACCGGCCCTGCTCGGTGTCTGCTCCACAGCGCCTGGCCCACGGCAAGTCAGACTTTCTTCCCTATAAGTGCTTTTTTATTTGAAAATGATAGGGAGTTTAAGCTAATGAGTCGATTATTTGATTACCTAATTCGTCTTTTCCCTCAAGTTTAATTTTGTTCCTGCTGTGGAAAGTTAATGGCTATTTATGTCTCTTTTAAGGTATAATGATAGTATCAATAATAGTCACCATTTAGCAAGCACCTACTTTTGTGCCAGATACTGTTTGGATATTTAATCTTCTATTTTTTGAGCAACTCTGTTAGGCAGATATTACTAATCCTCTTTTATAAACCATAAGCTGAGGTTTAGAAAGGCTAAGATCTTGCCCAGGGGTGCATGCCTATTTAGGGTACAGACTACTGAAGGCTGGGACACACTGAAGGCCCCCACTGCTCTCTGTGTGTGACATCATTCCCCAGGCCTGGCAGACTTGAGAGGATGGAGTGGAAGGCTTTCTTCTGGAGAAGCAAGGATTTCCTTTTCACAGAGGAACAGAAGTGCGCATTAATGAAATATGTACAGAGTCTGGTGTTTATGTAAGTAGATGACCATGATGTCATCAGTTCTGGAAAGAAGAGAAAGACCACTGCGCCTATTTCAAGCACTATATATCATCATATGATAGAATATTATTCAGCCATAAAGAGAAATGAAATCTTGTCCCTTGCAGGACAATAATGGAACTTTAGGATATCACATCAAGCACCATAGGCCAGACTGAAAGAGAAGTTGTATGTACTCTCATGTAGAAATAAACAGCAACAAAAAGCAAACAAAACAAGGGAAAGAGAACCACAGGGGAAGACAGAGGAGGGGATAGAGACAAGACATGCGATGTGCGACTGTAAATGGCACAATGAAACCTATTAATTATTCAATTAGTATGTGCTAAT
Organism: Ctenomys sociabilis; assembly: GCA_004027165.1. Lineage (NCBI taxonomy): Eukaryota > Metazoa > Chordata > Mammalia > Rodentia > Ctenomyidae > Ctenomys > Ctenomys sociabilis. The sequence continues at coordinate 44,850 of PVKA01004396.1, forward strand.
AAATATATTTTTAAATACTGTGTATCACTAGAAGTTTATCTGGAGCAGAAGAGGAACAACTGGACTTTAATTCTCTTACCACTCCTCTGGAAAAGCATTTCAGCATAATCAGTAAGGATCATTTTAAAAACAGCCAAAGGATTAAAGGGAAAAAACCCAATGTTTGCACCACTTATCACACTGTGTGGCTCTGACGCCTCCCTCTTCCATTCCATAACCCATAAATACTGTTTCTGGACAGCTCAATTAAGTATTCTTTCTATACTACATCTTGGCTGCTTCCCGAGGGCTTCTGCTTTTCCAAAGCCTCTTGGCATACAAGGACCCTACACCACACCTTGCAACAATTATGTAGCTTCCCAACCTGCTGCTAGAGAACTCTGATGGTGGAAGAGGGCTTGTGCTTCCTCACAAGGAGCCTTAGACTGTGAGCACCTTTTAAAGCTGAACACTCCCCATGATGAAGGATGAGCTCTCTGGGCTGGCAAATCCAGCAGCCCTTGCTCATGTTCAAAGACACAGAGTCGCTAATGAGACTCCCTGCTGTAAACTTAGGAAATGTGCATGCCACCAGCAGCTGTCAGGAGCACTGCCACAGCCCATATGTGGTCCCACCACATGGGACTCTCCAATTCAAAACTGCTTGGAAATTTTAATATTGCCAAAATACCAGCAGCAGAGGTGCTTCCAAGATGCAAGTCTAAATTTAGCCGCTTTCTCTTCCAACTGTGGTAAGATGACTTTTTACATTTTTAATAGCAAGAACTGCTTTCAGTTGGTCATAGTGGGAGGAATGTTTGTTTTGGAGAACTTCTGCAAGCACACGGACTGTTATAGTAGGCCAAGGCAAGAAATGTCAGTACGTCTGCAGAGACGAAGGAGCCATAAAATCACTGAGTCTGTTTAGGGATATGTTAATGGCAGGAAGGAGACCTGGGCTTCTGGATGTGTGCTGAGTGTGCATGAGTCTCCTAGAGGGCCACAGCACAGAGCCCCTCATGTGGTCTCCTTGAAGTGACCTGGCAGCCTTATGGTACAGCAGTGAACAGAAACACTGAAGTGACACTCAGGATTTGCTGATTTATTTTACGTCAATGGGCACCAGATCACTTGTGGCATCATGGCCAGAATCTCAGGCCCCAATCTCCAGTGGTCTAGGGCTTATATGAGATAAGCAAGCAGGAAGTACAGAAGCAGAGCAGCTTGTCTACTGGGGACCAGTCTATGCAGCATGATCACCACAACGAGCTCTTTCCAAAAAACAGAAGTAAGTGGAGCTGGAGCTGGAGCTGGAGCTCCTACCTGGGAATGCTGGCTGGGGTGGGGTCATTTTCTCTTACAATGGAATACCTTGTGTGAGAAGATTGCCACTAACAAAATTCTAAGTCATAGTAAACAGCGCTTATTATAGTGCAGCTCTGCAAGCCTTGCCCTCTTCCTGGGAAGGTTTCCAGAAGGCCGACAGATGCCAAGCTGAAGGAAGGTGAGTAGATGAGAGGAACAAAGAATGCACTAGGAATGCACCAGGGCAGACCGTTAGGGGATAGCATGTAGCTGAGAGAGAATATAGGGTGGCATTTGATTTCTGTCCTTTGACACTTCTTCAAAGGTAGGTACATATGGTACTGACTTTGGGGTAATTGCTTAAATTCAGTGAAATTAACTTTCTTAATCTGCTAATCCTTTATTGTAGCGTTGCTGTTTTGGGGGGTAGAGGAATAGTAAATTTAACTTAGGTTGCAAATGTAGCAGAATGTTTTGACAGTAGTGCTTACACTTCTGTAGACACTGCTTTCGGCTATGGGAAGGTTCCTAAGGAGAAGACATGGATACACCAATGACCACGAGCCCATGGCCCTCGTGCCACAGCAGGCTGTGTGCATCACTGCCAGCTCTAAAAGGTCTGCCATCAATGCCTCCAATAAAGACCTTCTTTGCTTTTTTGACTACCTTTCGAAAGGCTTGAAATTCTGAATTTGTACAAGGTGGGCCCCAGATACTTTAACTTCCTTCATCTCTGTGACCTGATGGGTCCCTGCTGTGGCAGAGTTATGCTTGATCTGTGCTGCTGTCCTGCTCAGATCCAGCTGCTGCTTCCCCAGGGCTCCCTATCCCACATCCTACAGCTCTCGCTGCATGCCTCACTCCTCCCCTTTGCTGCTCTGAAATGTTCTGCTCCACATGCAGCATTTGCCGAGCTCCTCTGATCGCCTTCTCCATCCGCCAGCCCTTCCACCTCTCCTTGCTTGCTGCGAGCCTTGTGCACATCTGCAGAGAACCCCTCTGTGTAAATCGAAACGTGCACTTCAGGCTTTCTCTCTCAAATAGTTCTTCACAGTCCTAAGAAACATTCCTTGAACCCCGAAAAACCAAAGTCTCTGAAGGTAGACTGGAAATAAGGCCCTTCCTGCCCGCCCACAGCACACAGTCAAGGGAGATAGCACAGGCAAAGGTCCCTGCTGTGAAGGGGCAGGGACATTCGGAGGGTGCTCTATGGAGAATGGAGGCCATTTTTCTCTTTTATCCAACATAGAAAATTAGAAACACCAATTTTTCCACCTAATCCTTCCTCAGAATCTACTTTTTATCTGCACATGTCCCTTGTCCTCTGGTTGTCCCCTCTGTCCAGATCCCTACAGCGTCCCCCAAGCTCTGCTGTTGCTAGCTCCTACACAGCAGCTGAAAGCAGGCATGGGGCACCTCATTCTATGCTTAGGTGAGTACAGGAGCTGCAAGGATATCAAGGAGGAATGTACTGTGCAGCGAGCTTAAAGAGTCTGTCTGCTACCTTGTCCCTTTGAGTTTGAAATTACTTTGAGTGTAGAGTGAATTTTTAACAAAACACACTTCATGCTTATTTAGCTTTAACCTGAAGAAGTTGTAATAATGTAGAACCATATGAAATAATGTAGAATAATATGAGAATTTAGCCCTTTCTTTTACAATGCCTTTTCTGTACATAAGTCCCAAAAGTTTTTCATTTTCAATACAATGAATATGAAGGATTCATTTCAACTTTGAAAAAAGTAATTATCTGCCTTTATAATTGTACTCCTTTTAAAAGCCATAGAATTAATTTTAAATCCTTGTTATGCTATGAGCTGTGGTTTTCCCCACTCGAGTGGCCTTTGGCTGATGTGTCACTTTCTGTTTGCTGCACCTCTAGTCCAGAGCCAGCAGCACATGGTGCAGGAAGGGAGTGTAGGCTGCCAGCGGCAGAATTTGCCCTCAATTATTTCACAACATTAGTGTTTGTATTTATTTCTCACATAGTTTCCCCCACCTGCATCCTCCTCATTCCAGGCCAAAATGATAATCAGGATCACATGGCAGCATTCTGATACTGTGTAAGGACACACGCCTCCAAGAATCGGCAACACAAGTTGTTTTTGACTTCTTTTTTGAAAATCAGGAAAACATTATATTGGCTCTGACTCTTTTATTCCTTGTTACAGCGGTGTTTTTGTCCTCAGGTTCATTTTCTAACACAGTTATCTGATAAACACACCTGAAAATTGTCACTTAAAAGATAAAACTATGCTCTTGGTTCAAGAAGTGATTAGTTCTGCCATTTTGAGATACGGCAGCAAAAGGACCGGCTGCCGTGTGCTGAGCCTGTGGTTTACTGTGGTTCCACTTTGCAGCACTCTGACTTGCTAGTTATGGGAGTGGAGGGTCGTCCGGGAAGATGGCCCAGGAAAAGGCTCCGGACCCAGTGCAGAGGTGAGCTCTCTGCCCCAAGGAAGCAGCGCTGTGCCCAGCACATTTGCTGTCAGGTTTCTGTGGGAAACGTGTTAAGATATTTCTTTCCTTCTGAGTCTTGAGAAATGACTTGCTAAGGGGCCTCCGCTCTACGTGGATAGGCTATGATGCTCACCGATGCTTTGCATTGCTCTGCCTAGCTCTGCCTGCAGTTTTTACACCTTCTATACATATTACTAATCTGTCCCAGGACCGATGAGGAAGCTCAGTGAACTGAGATGCCTCTTTAGGCAAACTTAGGCAAGAGCAGGGACCACGATTCAGTCCCAGCACCATATGCCGCGCCAGACCTGCCCCTGGGCATGCTAAGCCAGCCACAGAGTTTGGGCGCGGTGAAGCACACCTGTGATCTCAGTGCTGGGGAAGCTGAAAACAGAAGGATCACCATGGGTCCCAGCATAGTGAGACCCTGCCCCAACCAAATACACTAAAAATGATGACGATGACGATGACGATGACAATGATGACACTAATCTGCTCCAGCTTCTTCACTTGCAAGGGTCATGGTTTTACTTTGCACCACCGTGAGCTCTGCATGCAGTCTTTATCTTTTTATATTTCTCTTTTTAATATTCAGGATTCTTTAGACTGGCTCCACAAGATGTCTTTTTGTCACTTTGAATTTATTTTTTCCCAGTAATCTTGCTTACTTTCCCTTCAGTATGATGAAGTGAAGTTCCTCAAAATAATGCTCTTCAGTAGCCTTCTTCCTTTCTTTTGTGCTTCAAATTCCTTCTACTACACAGTTACTCAGATTTTTTATGATTCTATGGGCAAAAATCAAGACAGTATCCAAGAAAGTAGTTTGTCCACACATAGCAAAGGTCTTCTAAGTGCTCTGGTAGGAGAATCTATATTGACATGGAGGAGAAAACAAGAACATACTGATAGGTAGAGAAATAATTTCCTAAAATGAATATGTATAATAGGATCCCTCTTTTACATATTTATATCCAACACTGAATCTTTAATATATGCAATGCAGTGTATCGAAATAAGAACCATGCGTATGAACAGCAAATTAAAATATTTTGTGTTAAGCATAAATAGCAACACAAAATATTTTATTATAATATATTTTAAGCTTAAAAAGAGAGAGCCAGGCAAAATAGTGTGAGGTAGGAGGATTGCTGTGAGTCTGAGGCCAGCCTGAACTATACAGTGAGACTCTATCTCAAAAAATATGAAAAGAACACATAATGTAAATAAATAAAACGCCATGCACCTGTGACCATTGCCAACCTCCACCATTCTTAATATTTCCTTATATTTGGTGGAAATGCACTTGTAAGGGTATGCAGTGAGCATGTCATTAAAAAGGAGACAGAATAGCACTGAGGCCTTCGGGGCCACCCGCCTGTAGCTCACCCCTCCCTCCCTCCCTCACGGACGGATCACGTGTTTATCACTCTTGTACACGTTTTGAAAATATTACAAAATTTGTAGGCATTTATAGCTCGCATATGGCACTGTTGCCTTCAAATTTTTATTTTATTGGTATGCATTACCCAACCTGAATTTTCGGCTAGAACTACATTTGTGTGATGTACACATCCTGACCAACGCACAATCCACGAATGCTGCTGTGTCAGCTACCTCGCAGAGCCCTGGAGCGCTCCTGCGGGCACGTCTTGCAGGCCACGAAGCTGCGCCCCCGGGCACTGCGCCGGGCCTGGCCCTGACTCTGCTGTGCGACCCGGCCTGTGAGCCAGCAGCCCTGCCCTGCGGCCCTTCCACCCCGCTGCACCTGCCTAGGCGCCCGCGGGCTGCGGAGATCCCCCGGCTGTGCGCCAGGCTCCCCTTCAGGGGTGTGCGTCGGGTGCTGCATCTGCCCACGAAAACACTCGCTGATGTGCCCGGATTGACGTGGATGTCTGGACTGTTCTCTTTCCACCCCGGTACAGTGTTCTAAGATGTGAAAACAGTTAATGGTTTATGCGTGTGTATGTGACTTGCGCTGGTTCCAGGACGTTACTGCTGCATTCACTGCCGGTGGGGCCTCTAAGTTCTCCTACGCATTTTTCATCCTTCCGCTCTTGCGTCTGGATTTTGTTGCCGCACACTCAGAGGACACCGTCCGTGCACCAGCGAAGCTGCAGGCACCCTGGAGGCACATTACAGGGAAACCTTTTCAGTAACTCTCCAATTCGCGTTTGAAAAGTCCGTCCCTAATCTCCAGGCTGAGTGCTGGGAAATGAGCGGATTGTTCACATTTTCTCCATTCTAATTTTTCTTTGCTTTTCCTTTGAGAATGTCCCTTTTAAATTTTGATTTGCTTGTGTATTTTGAGGATGTAGTATTAGGTACAAATCTCTACTTAATAAATACATTTATTCTGTTTAATAAATAAATTTAGATTGATTATTTGTCCTTTTAGCCAATTTGCAATAATACTCAATTTTTGTTTTATATTATATATAGGCTTCTTTATTGCTTTTTTTTATTTTTTTCATCCTTTGTAGTCTAAAGTCTTTCTTTGTTTTCACTATTTTCTCTCCCCCCTCCACTAACTTGGAAAATAAATATGTCATAATAATTTCTTGTCAACTAATATTAAATTTTATCTGGGCTACAGTCTTCCAACACTTGGAAGACTGATCCCAGAAGATCATTGTAAGTTTGAGGCCAGCCAGAACTACACAGAACCTATTTTTCAAAAAATCTGAAAAAATATTCTTACCATTTCATTTGGCATTAATAAATTTAAGCCAGCCAGTGTCACGGCCCCCTCTCAAATGATGCAAAGACTTTTTCTCTTCTTATAATTTAATTGTCCCCATTTCTACTTTTGAAAAAAAACAAGAACAGTTTAAATTTTTTAATTACAAAATACAGAAGCTACTTAGGGTTATATATTGACCATATTAATAAAACACTCCAAGAAAATGGAACTATATGAGTTGGGTGAAGAAGAACAAGAAGGAGGAGGAGGAAAAGAAAGAGAAAGAAGGAGAAGCAGGAAGAGAAGAAGGAAGAGGAGGAGAATGAAAAGGAGAAGGAGAAGGAGGAGGGGGAGAAGGAGAAGAAAGAGAAGGAGGAGGAGAAGGGGGAGGAGGAGAGGGAGGAGGAGAAGGAGGAAGAGAAGAAGGAGGAGGAGGAAGAGAAGGAAGAGGAGGAGAAGAACAAGAACAAGAGCAAGAAGAACAAGAAGACGAAGATGATGACAACGACATCGACGGCGACGACCACAGATTTAGCTCAAGGCCAGAAGCGCAGAAGTAATTCTGCCTAGCTGTAATTATGAAGCACTGAGATGCAGGGCTTAATAACTGCAACCACAAGGAGAGCAAAGGCAGACCACGGGACTGAACTCTAAAGGGGCCTGAGTTCCTCCTGCTGTCCTCAGGCAACCCAAACTTCACTTACCTCTGTTGCTTTCATGCTGGGAGTATACTTTTTTCTTTTTAAAAATTCTGTTTTCTTTAGTTTTGAAAGTCCTTGTAGTTAGAAAGGGAATATGATTCAACAGAAAAGACAGTGACTAAAGACTCAATTTCATTTTAAGTTTCAGATTGGTTAATTCTTAGCTTACTTTGGACAAATGTTTTAAATTCTCTGAGTCCCAGTTTCTTTACTCATTCCCCATATAACTAGTAATTGCAGTGTTGCTATAAGGACCAGAGTGGTACAATGTGCATAAAACATTGAAACTATGTAATGTTATTGGCATCTGCTCTTAGTAACAAAGTTAGTAAAGTGGGGAGCACTAGCGCAGCTCTGTGGCACCAAGTGAAAGAGCTGTGTGCAAGGGATAAACCTCCTGTGACCCAGAATTTGGCCAGGTGAGCGCTGGGCCTCTGGCGGCTCCCAAGCACTATGCAAAGTTTTCTTTTCTTTGTTTTTTGGCTTGTTTTTGTTTTTGTAGTTTAGGGGTCTACAGGGTGTTCAGGGTCTCATTACTAGATCGGACTCGTAGTGATCTGCTTGGTTACAGCCTCCCAAGAGCTGGGATTACAGCCGCACACTCCACACCCAGTCTCAGTGGCCACCTCAGCACACCCTGGGGGCGAAGCTGGTGCCGCACACCAGGGATCACCACTTGGCTCTGCACTTCATCATGCAAAACTCTCCTCATTTCCCTTCATCTTCCTTGGCATCCTGGCATTTTACCCTGTTCACAACTCTTACCTTTATCTGTTATTTTTGTTTGTTGTTTGCTGTTTTATTTTTAATCTTTTAATGGTACATTTTAGATAAGCATAATGATACCTTTCATCATAGGGAATGTTACTGTACATGACAGCTCTTGCTGCTTCTTTTTCCCAGCCCCCTCCCTCCCTCCATCCTCTCTTCTTAAAGCTTGGGCCTTTTCCTCTAAGCCTTTTCTGTGTCTCCTTGCTCCTTCCTTCCTTTCCCTTTACCCCCACCCCCATGTTCCACTTCTCATTTGAACATTTTTCTCCCACTTTGCAGTACCTATTCCACAGCCAGGTCCTTCTCTACACTTTCAGTTGTTCAGTTTCTGAAAATTCCCCCACCCTCATGTTCCAATTCTCATTTGAACATTTTTCTCCCACTTTGCAGTACCTATTCCATAGCCAGGTCCTTCTCTACACTTTCAGTTGTTCAGTTTCTGAAAATTCCCCCACCCCCATGTTCCAATTCTCATTTGAACATTTTTCTCCCACTTTGCAGTACCTATTCCACAGCCAGGTCCTTCTCTACACTTTCAGTTGTTCAGTTTCTGAAAATTCTTCTATAGCCCTGCATCTGGGACTTCTGTTCTAGGCTGTATGCTAAAATCACAGCATAAGGACAAAAAGGAAAAGAGCAGAATTACATAATTTTCTTTTAATTGCACATTTTTTAACTTTAAAGGGTTACTGCAAATCCATACAGGGAAAACAGTCTTCTCTGAGAACATTGCTTGCTGTGCAATTCCAGAGACCTCAAGGGAACTGGGATCAAACAAGATGAAAGTGTACCATCGCACCCACAGTGAGCCCACTTGGCTCAGGACTTGGCTGTAGAACACAAAGCCCAGGTCTTGGGTGACTCCTCTGTTCTGAGCCCCCAAGAGCAACTGCTTCCCTAACTCCATCTTCATCTTTGTGTCACTTCTTGCTATCTCTCCCTCTGTCTGTCTCACACCAGTCAAATTTAGTGAAAAGTAGGGAAAACTGCTGATCTCTTTCAGCCCCACCTACCTGCCTCTTGCCAGGGCCTGGTCCCAAGTAGGAAGGGCTGTGCCAGTTTTAGCATCAGAGAGGTGGAGAGGTGCTTAGAGTATTTCTAGAAGTGACAGTTGCTTGCTAGTAAGAGAAACACATAGCAAGGAAGCTTTCTTGTCTTGCTAAGGGCTCCACTGTGCCTGCTGCTACCCCTAACACTGAAAGGAGGTAGGCCTGGGATGAAACCAGAAATGTAGACAGCAAAAAAACAGGGCTCCTTGGTGATGTTACTAATCTCTGTGATCAGCTCAGCAGCCCCGCTCCCTCTGAACACCTGTTGGTAAACATTTTCACCTGTAAACTAGTTGGAATCATTTTCCTGGTTTTTTCCTTGTGTGTTCCAACTGAAGGAATTGCATAAGGTGGTCATGGTAAATGATGAAGCCTTCAGTTATAGCTGTCCTGATTGAAGTAGAAATCGTAGCCTGGAACAGAAAGCTTACACAGGGGAAGCAGAGCTGCCACGGAGACAGAACAACTTCAGATCCAAAAGTACACCTAGGGCAAGAAACAGTCACAGGCAAAGGAGAAGATAAAATCATTATCTGAGCCACTGGAAAGTGTGAAGCAACTGGGGGCTACATTATTAAATCCTGCATCTGATTGGTAAAAAGCACAAGAGCTTTAGATATTTATTTGTTTTGTGAAGGAGCTGATACCTCTGACTCCCACTAGCAAAACCTAGCTATGATTTCATAACCCAGAAGATCCCTTTTGCTCTCCCAATGTTACTTCTTGAATAAATAGAATGTCTCCGGCATTGGAACTTGATAGGATAGATATGTAAGGGAAGAGTTTTATTCTGTGTCCAAGGGTGTGTGTGTGTGTGTGTGTGTGTGACAGAGAGAGAGAATATTTGTGAACTTTTCTACTTTATACTCCTCACAGATTGGTTGTTTTAGGGTTTGCAAAGACAGAAGGCTAAAATAATGGTACTAAGTATAGATTTTTTTAAAAAGCACAGTAAGGGCTGGCCAGATAGCTCAGCAGACTGAAGTGCTTGCTTGGGTAGGTGAAGGGACTGGACTTGGTCCCCAGAATGAGGTTGGCCCCTCACCCATGGTGAGCTGAGAGAGCAACTGAGGCCAGGTGTGGTGGAGCGTGCCTGTAATCCCAGTGCTTGAGAGGCTGAAAACAGGAGGATCACTGCAGATCCAATCTGTATAGCGAGACCCTTACTTAAAAGTAAGAAAGAAAGCGCATTAGAAATCCAGCAGTATTTTAATGATTCATTCTGAATCTCCAGGTTATATTCACCATAAAAACACATGACCCAGAAAATAGTCACAAATGTAAATAATGTAAGACCAGCAGCTCTGAAGCAAAAGAAAGCCTTCTTTGCTTTACATTATGAAATGGTGCTCTTGATCAGCTTTTTTGCTTCCTGTTATGTTTAGTTTCAAATGGGGCTGTGGGGTCAGCATCTGTGCCTCTCGGGTCAGCGAGCTGCATCTATTATCTTCAATTGTTTCATAAAGACCTGGAGTCAGCATTTGTCAGGAGCTCACTAAGACTCCGGGAAACCCTGGTTTTGAGAAACCGCCTGCCACTTTCTCGGAAGCTTGATGCCCCAGCTTGGTAAATAGTACATTTTCCAGAACCAGTCTGTCATCATTGCTGCTGCTCCCCTCTTACGCCTGGCTGCCCCAGAGCCACTTCCAGGTGTACACATGCTTCCTGCATTATGTCATGGAAAACCAGCCCTAAGATTTGTAAACCACATTTCAAAACACAGCTCACAGGAAGCCAGGCTGACTTTATGTGGGTTTGTAAAGAATGGGGCATGTGTTCAACCAGCAGTGGCTTTAAATTTTGCTTTTTCCATTGGAGATAACAAAATGAAAACCAGGAGTGTCGGTTGTCACTATGCAAGATGGTTACCTGCAGTAAGGTGCCTCGAGCCTTCTGCCTAGGATTAAGCTCCTGCACTCTCTCCAGGAAACCCGCCCACTAGGAACTAAGACTGTTTCACACCTCTAGAAAGCACACTTTTAAATGACAAAATGCAAGCAGACCAATTTCTTGACAATGCATTTATTTGCCAGAAGTTAAATGAATGAGCAGTAGGAGATCTGTGCGAATCCTCCCTGGGACTCCAGAATCCGCCCACACCAACGCCCACAGGAGCTGGCCCCATGGAGGGGAGCTACACGTGGGTGAGGATTCCTGAGCTGGGCCATGGGTTGGTGCTGAGCAAGGGCCGAGCAGAGTTCTAGCCTCACCCGGCCACCAGGTGAATGCGGACAGATTGTGACACGCGGCAGTGTTGCAGATGCCAGTGGGCTGAGTGCTGCGCTCCGCTGAACCAAGACATGTAAGCGGGCATTTCTCTACAGGGGTGCTGTGCGTGTCAAAGAGGAAGTGCGAGACCCTGGGTGCTGTCTGCTGCTCTCCAGAGGTCCCTGGGTGCCTGCTCCTCTCGGTCTGGTTGTCCTCCAGAAGGGCACCCTGGGTGCTAATCAGCGTTTGGATTCACCGGTCAAGGCTAGGGTTCTTCAGGCTGAATCTCACTCCTACGGGGCACTTTGCCATCTTGGCATTGGGGCCTTGCACTTTTGTCTACTCCACTCCTAGAGTGGCGGTGGTAACAGTGCGTGGCAGAGCTCGGAACCAAGCCCCGGACTTCAGGGGAGGCCAGCTGATTCCTGGGCCGCCTGCTTATTTCTTCTGAACTAATCCAATACAAAGCACATTTATTACAAGTTTGCTATTAATTTTTAAATGGTGTTTCTCATCTGCAGATTTTAGTTTTTTGTCACCATTGCTTGGTGCAAATGGAGCGCGGATCTTCCTCTGCAGCTGCACGTTCCCATTTACAAAGGACCCTTCCTTCCCATGGTGCTCTTGCTTGCCCCTGTCTCTCCAACACTCCTATTCAGTGTACTTTGGCATTTTTTAATTACAAGCACCAGAACCCAGCACAGTCCTGAAGAAAGGTTCTTTTAAAATAAATGTTTTGAGTTTATATATACATATATATATATACGTATAATTTGATCTAAAACCCAGTACAGATACAGGTTTCTGTCTATATTTATGAAAATGATTGGTAGTGTATCTTAAATTTAAATGTGGAAATATATAGAGAAAAAGACATTTATTTTAAAGTCAATTAAAACATTAAATTGTTCACTGGTTAGTGTTTGGCTACATTGTCTTAATTTCTGAAAGGTTTGGGTAATACTGTCTGTACCTCCTTGCTCTACTCCAAACTGGATTTCCAGATGTCTAAGGTCATTCATCACTGGACGCACCTCTCTGGATTCTTCCCACCTCCACACGGACAAGAATCTTGGAGGCCAGTGTCCTAATGAGATGTGTAGATCCTGAAAGCCCCTGGAGCAAGGCAGCACTGTCCAGCTCAGGGCAGTGCGCCAGGACGCAGCTGCAGACGTGAGATGACACTGGAAAGGGATTCGATTTCGCAGCGGGCCTTGTGGTGTTGGTTTTTAATCGTCTCCTTCTGTCAGAGACTAAAATCTCACCAGACTTCTCAGATGGAGTAAAATCAGGTTCCTATTCACATTGAATGTAGACTCCCAGGGAATGTCCCAGTGCTTCACGCAGCATTTGCATGAAGTCACCCTGCTACTGGCCCATATGTCTTTCCATGGTGTCTTGAAAAAATTAATGTTGTCAACAGAAAAAAATGGAGTATGAGATCACGTCAAATTAGAGCAACGAAACACGCTTCTTCATACTAAGAATGAAGTGTCCCTCGTGCACATGCTGCCAAGACCTGTGCCTGCCGGATACCCCCTAAATGGGGATTTTGTATCTGCTTTGGCCTATGTCAGGGTTTCTCTCCCTAAATAATTAATTGACTCATTGATATTAATCAAATCTGGAAACTTATGTACACTTTAGTCCCTCACTTTGAAAATCATGACATATGTGTCTAATAAATTCTCTGAGAAACCTTGCTAGAGGGGAACCTGTTTAAATTTCTGAAATTATTTCTACCTTGAAATCATGACATTTAAATAAAATTTATTCTTATTTATTCTTATTCTTGTACAGCTTGCCATGTTGATATGCTTCCTCAATTTCATTTTAACTCCTTTAATAAGGGTTGGAGGCTGGCATGAGTCAGATCCAGTGGGATTGAATAAGTTGTTTTAATGGAAAATGACTGAAACATTTCAGGTAGGCGAGAAATCTAATTCAGGATACAGTAAAAATCAGGAAACCAAATGCCCTCATCAAGGAAGTTCATTCATACATTCAGCCAATATTAACCAGCATCTGTCATGTGTGGCATTACGTTAGTACCAGCAAGGAAAATGTCAAGTGATAAAGTACAGGGACAATGTAAAATGATGGCTGGAACCAGGGCTAGAAGCTGAGGGTAGTAAGTTGGAGGAGTGTCAGGGCAAGGAACTCCACTAAGAAGCACTCATGCAATCCCGCTTGTGCGCTGGACAGACGCGCCTTCTCGGAGTTTCAAAGGTAGGTCCAAAATCTTGACAGCTAGCAGCCGACTCAAACTTCTTCTGAGTCAAAGAAAGCAAGACAGACTGCTCTGAGACAAACCATCAGCTTAAAAATAGAAATCATAAATTTCTCAAGTTCTATCTGTTTTTATCAATTGGTATGATTTTTAAATTCTCATTTTAAAGGAGTCTGTGTGAAAGCTTTCATAAAGAATATATTTTATTGCAATTTGTAGAAAAACATAAAAAGATAATTTGGAGAATCCACAGTTGCTCCCAGATGGAGGAGCCAAGCCTTCCTGGTGCCCCAGAGATTTACTGGCGTGTGTTCCAATTCACATAGTTCTCACAGTGAACTCCCGATTACATGAGGTAGCTGGAGAAATGTTCTCTGTTTATGTAGAAAACCCCAGTTCAGCAACCCAAGCAGTAATTAGATGCACTGTAGCGCTGCAAGTGGTGGCAGTTGATGAGAATGCTCTACTTTGAAATAAAATGTGATTTTTAGCTGTTAGAGGTCATAGTAATGTCATTTACTATGGTATTTTACTTATATTTAACCCCAGCATGTCCTTCTTTCCACAGCTTTTAAGTTATGGCACAAAAATAATGCTTTTATCAATTATCAGCCTACCTCCTTAAGACATATTCCTAAAAGTACTGCTTGTACATCCTCAGATCACCTCGTCATATTTCAACAACTTGGTAATACAATTTTAAAGCAAGCTTAGAAATATAATCTTGCCCCAATATTATTAATCAAGATTTTTATTGGTGTTTCTAATTCTTCTGTTTCATTTTCTTTTAGCAGCTTAGGTGAAGCTGTGTGAGTTTTAGGATTATTGGCAAATTCAGAAAGACCTTGCCCGGCTCTTTTGTAGCGTTCCCTTGCAGAATACCTGCTTTCCCTAGCACCACCCTAGTGCTGTGCCTTGGAACATGCACATGTGTAGAAGGCCATTTTGTTCTCACCATTAAAGCATGTGCTGTGTTGTGTATAGAATATACTTCTAAGGGGAATGAATTTCCTTTCTGACTTGATGCCAGTGAAAGCAAAATCCTCAGCCTGATTTTCTATGTCTAATAAACAGAAGACTTCTCCAGACCAGCTTCCACAGCTGTGCTTCATTCTTTCTATTCACTGTGCAAACTGGAGGGTTCGGGGCCCCTCACACTGGGGTAGGTCTTGTCCATGTGCACTGTTAGTGGTTGGGGCCCCTCAGGCAAGGGGGTCGCCCTAAGAGGGTCGCTGGCCTCACACAGTGGTGCACCATGTGAATCAATACAGGAGATATATGGAGAAATTTTAGAAACCAAGAACTGCCAGGAATAACTGAACAGTACCCTGAAATAGTTATAAACAACATTAAAACACCTCACGGAATCCAAACTAAATCTACCCGTAATTCCAACTTTCCTTTAGCTGGAGCTTAAAGGATGCTCCTGATCTCTGCAGTGAATACTGACCACAGAGGGAACAGGAGACAGGGAGAGCTCAAGCAGACGGCAGGTCCAGCTGACCAGGGCTCACCAGGTCTAGGCTGGACATGCAGCACAACAGCAAGGCATCCTCCTAGCAGGTGCTGGGTCATGGGCTGGATCTCTAGCACTGACCAAAAAAAGTTTATTTCTTCAGGATGAATGTGTTTTGAAATAAAATTTATACTCCATGAGTATATTGCTATGGAGGCCCTGAGTTGAGGGTTTGGAAGCACCCTGATTGGCCTTTCACAGCTGATGTCCATCTTCCCCCATCCTCTGGCTGGCACAAGCTTGTGTTTCCACTCCACACATTCCCTCTGTTGCAGAGCTTCTTCTGCCTCCCACTCTGTTAGCTCCTGTGAGCCCAGGACTCCCTCCTAAGGGCTTTCACTGTGTAGTCTTTTGCCCTACTCTGCCCCTGTTTGCTTCTCTCCACCCAGAGGCAGCTCACCTCTTGTTCCCGAGAGTCATGTGTGGTGAGGACTACAGTGACTTGGGGCCAGTTTCACATGGCATGGAGAGCAGGCCGTGATGGCACCACCAGCTCTGACATCTCGAGCTAGAAAGCACGCCAAGGCACAGGGACAACTAGCATGGTGGCATCTGCCTGCCATGGTTAATGAAGGGAGCATTTAAAGGAGATCCGCCTCACGGAGACTGCGTTCCTCACAGCTTTCCCATCCTCATGAATTGTTTTCATCAGAATATTAGTAAGTGTCATGTTGATGGATTACCTTAAAATGGTTAGAAGTGCATCACTGTGAAAGAATGTGCTCAAGGAGAGGAATCTGTTCCCTGGGCCCAGCGGCCCTTCTCCAGGGGCTGGGCGGAAGCCCCTTTAGTGAAAACTGTTGGACACTGATCTCACAGGCACTCGGGAGTTTCCCTGGACTGTGTACTCCAGGGAAACACTGAACGTGTGCATCTTGTGTAGGATTTCTCACCTTGCAGAGTTAGTTAGACTGGAAGGCGCCATCATCATTCGGAGCCATCTAGCTGTAAGTGCACGTTTATCTTTCTTTTTATACTTCTACCTATCCTGTGGGGCAGTTCACAATCCTGCCCACGTCAGGTCGCCCATGAAACTTTGCAGAGTACGGAGCAGCCTAAATTCATGCCTCTCCCAGGTCTTCTTTTGCTCTTTTATTTTCATGATAAATAACTCCCTTCTTCCATGCCTGCTTCCAATACACAGCACTTGCTTTGTCTTTCTCCCCTCTCATTTAATTAGTCAATAAAGTGTGTCAGTTCCTCATCAGAGTATCTCTAACCAGCCTGCTCCCGCTTGCCTCCGTCACTGTGCCCCATTCTGCATAACGCACTGAGGCATCCGCCCTCTAACTGGCCACCCTCAGTCCATCTCACTTCCACCCTCTTTGGTGTAGACTTTTTAAATCCTCTTTTGCCAGTGTTGGACATTTTCAGATGCTGGCCCTGTGCTTGAGACTTCTAAGAGCTGGACTTATTTGTGTGCCCATTTTATAGATGAGAAAGCCAAGATGTTGCCACCTTGACCCACTCGCCCAAAAGCGGCAGAGTCGTGATTTAGAGCTAGGTGGTGTGGTAGGTTCCAAAGCGAGTTCTGCGAAGCTGGTCCCAACATCTACCCAGTCGTCACCTTTTCTTGTAATGATCTTCCCCATTCTCCCCTACTAAATCTGAGACAGCTCCTCGAGGGAACAGAGTCCACTGAGTTGCTGTGTGTCCCAGGAGTACACAACACAGAGCTTTCACATAGAAAACTGTCTGAGGAATGGCTTCAGTGCTGAGTGGTGAACAGCTGTGTGAGTGAGTGACCGTGGCTCTCTAACGACCCTGGCGAGCGGACCCAGAGCTCTGTAGGAGGCCTAGTTTGCCTCTCCTTTTTGCACTGTCTCCTGCATTGCAAATTGCTGCTTCCTAGTTACCTAGAAATTTCTCCTTCCTGGTTTCTTAATATGATCTTATAATTGAATTTCTTTTGAAATATTTCTTTCTTTATCTAAAATTCAAGCTCATTTATCACACTACTGAAATATTTCTGATTAGTGGGCTTTGTTCCACCATTTTATGGCTTATCATGAAGTAATGCTGCAATTGTTATGGGGCAAGGTTATGTCTTTTCTCATAGGAACTTCCCTTGTGATGTGTCCTGCTCTGTCACATGGTAGAACTTTTATTTCCGCTACCTGAAACGACTTTGTGCCATTTTTGCTGAGGTCTTATTACGTAGTCTGGGATAGTCTTGAACTTGTTACCTAGCCCAAGCTGGCCTTGGGCTCCTGGCTTTCCTGCCTCAGCCTCTCAGGTGCTGGGGTCACAGGTGTGTCACCACACCCTGCTGTGGTTTTTTCAAGTTATCATTTTACAGAAACGTTTTCTCTGTTTCACTTAAACTTATTTTCATAAGTGGCATGACTCTTTGACACGTGAAAGGCTGTTTCCTCTTGTGTTATTAACCAGTGAGGCATAATTATTGCAGATACTTGAACATGAAAAGCTTCATTCTCCCCCAGCTTAGGGAATCCCTCGCAGCGCTCCTGGCTGCTGTACACCTACAGCTTGGATGTGGCAGCTTGGAAGCTTACCGCCGGCTCCAGGCGGCTCTGCGGGGGCGCCCCTGCGTTCTGATCTCTTTTTCAATGGCCGAATGATGAATTCGCTCAGGCTTCCCTTTCAGCCAGAGCTCTCTCAACCCACCTAGCGTCTTTCAACAAATAGTCTGAGTATCTTAATCAGTTTTTCTCCTCTCTCATCACCTTTCCCGTCAGGACTCTGGCAGGATGCCAGTGGAGGAAAATCCAGAACGTTTCCAGTCTCGCCCGTCGGCAGGATTTCCATCTGCTCCCCAGTGCAGCCCCTGAGAACTGCGGAGGTCCCCACCGGGTGCTGAGCGCGCGAGGTGTCTGGGGTCACGGCCCACCGGCAGCAGCGCCCGCCCGGCCCAGGCCCTCTGCCCCTCCCTGGTTGCCGACTGCTGCTCCCAGGCCCCAGCTTGTCCTTCCGCCCGGCTCGCTCCCTCTCTCCCTGACCATAGCCTCCTCGCACACCTCCCAGGGCCCCTCACCCTCAGAGCGCGGCTCCTCTCCAGGTATAAGCAAGCGCCCCCTCACTCAGGACGACGGAAGCCGCAGCTTTTCTAGGGGACGCTAGATGTTCCCGCGGGCACTCTGTGACACACAGAGGCTCTTCTGCCCCGCGGATGGGGACCCAGCCTCCAGTACCCCTCAGCCCCTCTCCGCTCTCCGTTTCCCACCCGCACAGAGCTCCGTGTTCGCGGCCAGCTGCTTCAAATCCTGGGTTTCCTAAGAAGCTGGGGTTAGGGTGACAGCAACAACGCAGGACAGGCAGGCGGCAAGGGCGCTGCTCAGAACCCCGAACCTCGGGTAACCTCTGCAGCTTGACCCCCAGAAGCAAGTGAGGAGATGGCCTTGGACCACCCTGCTGCCGCTGTGCGGGACCTCAGATCGTGGCCAGGTGGGCAGCAGCGAGTGGAGGAAGCTTCGCAGGGGAGGGAGGAGGCACGCTGCGCTGTGCACGTTTTCCCTTTGGAACAAAGAATGGAGCAATCTTGGAAAAATAGAATACCGGAAGATGAGAGTCGCGCGGGGCCCCAGTGAATGTGGGAACAGTGCATCACCAGAGTGCGAAGTCTTTCTACAGCAACGAAGATTGTGTACGGCGGTGTGTTATGTTTAGCTAGAGGAGACCTTTAAAATAGAGAACAAACACCGCTTGTGTCAGTTAATGTAATTTATGGGTACTCTTCCTTGCTTGACAATTTCATGGCACTGCAAAGCTTGGTTTGGCTCCATTTCTTTTTGAAAAATAACGACTTTTGGAAAATGTCTCAGTTTTCTCTAATGGGTTATAAACAGTGAAAGTTACTCAACTAATTTATTATAAATACCTTTAATCATAGTTACTTAGCTCTTGCTGGGAATATTAGGTCTTGAACAAATTATATATCCATTATCAAGTTGGCAAGACATGAAGGTCCAGAGCACTCCGGCCGGTCTCAGTTATTTCCCTTAATCTCATCTCTTTGTTGACTGGAGGAGGCTTAGGAGTACAGAGCATAGGGTGGAGGGGACTCAGGCACCTTTAGTGAAGAGAATCTTGTTTATAGAATGTGCTCATGAAAGTAAAAAGATGACAGCGCGGCTCTTTATGGTAAGGAACTTACCTGCTGCCAGTGAGAAATCGCTCCCGCGATTCTGTTAGCAGCTTTCAGTGGCTCAATAAGCAAAGTTATAGACAACGTCTGTTGCATTCCACTCAAGCTGCTTGCTTGCTGCGCTTCACTCCACCACAGGGATTAAAACCTAGAGATATGCAGTAATGATTTGAGCCTGCCATTTAACAAGTGTGTGCTCATGAGGAAGTTTTGTTTTCTCTGATTTGTAAAATAGGAAATATAATGAGTCTTTTCAGAAGGTGTGTTGCCACTCTTAGTTACTGTAATAAAATGCCCAGGCAGCTCAGGCTTAAGGAGAAAAGGCCTGCACCTGCCATGGTTCAGGAGGCTCTGGCAAGGCCCATCGACCCTGCTGCTTTTGGAACCTGATGAGGGCACTGGATGGGAGGGCTGCAGCGCATAGCGGACCAAGCCAACTGCTCCATGAGCGAGCAGCAGGGGCCAGAGGAAGGGCCTGAGCTAGCAGTCCTCACCACGGCGTGCTACCACAGGCCCTCAGCTCCTGGGTGTGCCCAGCTCCTCCACGGCCTTGGGAATCCAGCCTTGAGTACCTCCAAGGTTGCACATTGGGACTGAACCTGAGAATTAATTTATAAAGTGGGTTTATAGCAGCTAATGGTTTGTTCGTTCATCCAACAAATGCATTCATGAGTTGCTGCTCACACCGAGCAGAGTTGATTACTTTGGGCTATGACTACATGCACGGAAACCAACACCTACCTGGGTGGCATTTCACACCCTGGTAAGGCCATGCTTAAACACGTTAGCAATGAGATAACTGTTTCAGTTGTAGTAGTCTTAATTAAAGAATGAGGAAGAGTTTGCCAAATGACCAAGCACTGGACGTTAATCCAAGGAGAAGAAAGAATGTGTGCAAATCAAAGTGCAAAGAGAACATAGCACACTTACTACCTGGAGCCCAGGACACGGAGTTGAGCCATCAACACAGAATTCCCCAGCTCTTCTCATAGGGGAGGCGATGGGTCAGGGGTGGGATGAAAAGCGGGGTGAGGATACCTCCAGAGGATGTTTGGGAAGAAAAGGAGAAATGGATCATTGCACTGTTGGTTTCTATTGGTCTAATTAAAGGGACAGTTAATCCTTACCTTTTCTTCTTTTTAGTTTTTTTGACAAATTTTGCATGCTTATATCTGGTTATCTGAACAACTAACTGAAGGACAACAATATGCAATATAATAACCATTGGAAATCCTATCATTTTGTTTTGTGAAATTCTGTATCATTTCTAATTTTCTTTCACTACTTTTTTTGTCTTTAAAAAATAAATAGGGCCAGGGAGGCAGCTCAGTAAAATAAGTGTTTACCTGGCAAGTGCAAGATCCTGAGTTTAATCCCCAGTACCACAAAAAGCAAATAAATAGAAACAAATCCCAGACATCATGTCACTGTAACCAGAAATATTACAGTATGCATCCTTAACTAATGTGTATTTTCAAATATATGACCGTAGTCTTATTATTATATCCAGAATAATTCTTTACAATTCTTTAATACAGTCTAATGCCTATTTTGTGTTACTATTTTCAGGAGTTTCAAAACTGTTTTTGTTACCCTCAGAGAATTATCTAAATGAAATCCACACATTTCAAAATTGTGTTAGCATGATCATAAGTCTCCCTTAGAGTGGTCTTCCTACCCTCTATTCTATTTTCTTCAAGATAACTGACATTTGGGGAAACTGAGTCAGTTTTCCTAAAATTGTTCATTTTGGATTTGGCTATTTCTTCATTGTGTCATTTAACTTGTCTTTCTAATCTCCCCTTTTCCTGATAAATAAAATTCATGTATAAAAGCTTTATTGAACTTAGGATCACTGTATCACAGAAGAGCTCTTCTGAGGAGGTCGTTCTGCATTTTGGGGTTAGGGACAGAGTGTCCGGCTATCTTGCCTTTGGTGCTACTAAGCTTCGTCGGCAGTCAGGCGGGTCTGTGCAGCTCCTCCCTTGTCGAGCTCCCCTTTGCCTGGTCTAGCGCACCTCAACAGGGGTCGTGAGACAGAAACTCTTCAGTTCTATTATAAATTAATTACCTGTTAAACTAAATTCTTTTTCATAGAACTTATTTTCACTCAACTTTTAAGCACAGTGAAAGAAAGTTAACACAGCAACAATGGTCTGAATGCCTCATGCCTTCCCAGAAAGCTAATACAGTACAAACAAGATGGAAACTTCATTCTTCTCCTCCTTGTCATTGTTGTTCTACAGGCACCAGGGACCAGTGAGGCAATTTGGGTTTTGTTTCTGCACAATGTCTTCAGTGGGTTTTTATGTTTTGTGTGTTTCAGTTCAGTATAGTTGTCCTTTTAATTCTCTGATTTTCAACAGTTTAACCCAATGGCAGCCCTTTCACAGCTTATCCTTATTTTTTTTTGAAAACATGATTTCATTCATCCTTGGAAATCTCCCTGCTGTCTGCCAAGGAAACACTCAGCCCAGTTGGGGGCTCTGATTGCATTTGTGAGGCATACTTTTTTAATATTTGCATTTAGGTGAGGGGTTGTGTGTGTGTGTGTGTGTGTGTGTGTGCACGCATGAAGAAAGACACAAAGAAAGAGACAGAGACAGAGATACAATTGTGTTGTGTGAGTTGTGTGTGCGTAGTCTTTAGTCTTGGGTTGGCTTGTCATAAAGATTTTATTGACCTCAAAGTTACAACTAAGGAGTAGTTTCTCTAGTTCTATACTCTGAAATAAAATGTAAGGGTGGAATGATCTATTCCTTAACTATTTATCTAAAACCTTTCTCAGAATAATGATTTCTTGGTGAAAACATGTCTATCTACTGAGCTTGTGTCTGATAACTATTTTACCACATCCTCTGCAATGCTTTAAACAAAAGAAATAATTCTTTATATTTTCTATAGCATTTTAGATATTTTTCTATTGCAAGAATTATCTCAGCACACCTAGCACAACACAATGACTTGTAGTTTTACTTTGTTTTGTGAGTAAGGGAAACATGGGGGAGAAGGGTCTAATTCCTACTCTTCATTCTCTGTTACTATTGAACTGCTATGGCTTCAAAGTCCTGAGCAGCAGGGCTCTTTGCCTGCACAGCTTCCCGCCCCAGTTCTCTCACTTTCCATCAAGGTTCAGGGATTCAAGACGTGTTTATGGGATTTCCAGCAGAGCTTTCAAATAAAGGACTGGCCACAGTATGATATCCCAGCTAAAATTTCTGTTCCTCAGATGCTCAGGAAAGAAAAAAATCATAACACCATCTAAACTACTAAAGCTTTTGGAAATTGATGGAATCCAAGTTTTTGGAGCATCACAGCAGTAGCACAAACACAGAGAAACTGCCCATTGGTCCAGGCAGTAAGGCGGCAAGACGTCACTGTGCAGTTGATTACTCGAATGAGTATAATAAACTTGCTAAAGTTCTCATAATATTCTAGCACTTTATCAATTTTAAATTCTAATTCTTCAAAAGAAGTGTGTATCTCCAAGAAACTAACTGCAGTGTCACATGAAGAATGCTGATCAATGCACTGATCATCCCATGGGATGCAGTGTTCTTCTCATTGGTTAGCTGAAGAGTTAAATGGAATGAAACCATAATCTTCCAATAGAAAGGAAAAAGTATTAATTATGCTCACTTGAAAATTGATGTACTTGTGTATGTTGTAAAGATACACGGCTTCTATAAACATTTTTCAAAAGAAATGAGGACTTCTACTTCTGACCCAGATAAAGTAACAGAGACAAATTTATTCTTATGCTCAAAACAACCAAAACCAGACAAGCTGCACGAACCATGGCATTCAAGACATGGGACCAGGGAAATGCAAGACAGCGCTTCACTGCAATGGAAGTGCACCAGGCCAGTCCTGTGTCCCGGGGCTCACTGAGCTGAGAGAACTTGCAGGCTACGGTGCAGCGGGGAGGAAGCCGCCCACACCTAGCAAGTTTCCCAAGTTGATTTTCTTTTTAATTTTATTGAGAAACAAATAGCAATGAGACAGTTTCAAAACCAATTAGTAGGACAATTTCAATAATTAATATATTGAATATTATTGTCTTCATGGTGGTTATCCATAGTACAAGATGCAGACAGGGTATCCTGTCCAAACACTATTAATACAAATCTTTCTACTCATTGAATTAAGAGAATGCAGCTGTATATCTATCCTAACTATTTTGTACATGCAGATACAAAATTGTCCTTCATTTCTATCCTGTTTTTTGTTTAGTTTTCTCAGAGATGGGTATTCTATTACCATTTAAATATTGTAGGTGCGTGAATTAAGCAAAATATTCCAATATAGTTCAATAGTCCATAATAGTAGTAGGATATCCATAGGACTGGCAACGTCAGAAGTTTTAGACTTGAACATTTTATTTTATTTATTTATTTATTTTTTTGTGGAACTGGGGATTGAACTCAGGCCCTTGCACTTGCCAGGCAAGTGCCTTTTCTACTGAGTCATCTCTCCAGCCTCTATGACTTGAGCCTTTTATAGCTTGGCATATTAACATGGCTTTGCTTTTTTATACCTCATTTTTATAGTTTTCTGCTGGATGGTTAAGACCAAGATAAGTTGAAATGGGCTTTGGGTTGGAAGACCCAGCGCAGAGCTAAGCGAGCACAGCGGGTGCAGGGGAAGGTGGTAGGGAGGTTGGGCAGAGTCTGGGCCAGCTCCCTGTGGGTGCAGTTGGGGGGAAAATCACTTAGAAGGATCAGGAAGAAAAGTACACAGAGCTCAGGAACAGGTGTCCCCGCAAGCCGAACTGGGAAGCCTCACACATTACAGGGCTCTGGTGTTTGTTATGATCAGTGATGGAGCCCTAATTATTGCAGATTTTCCTCTTGGAATGAACACAGTGCTCAAAGCAGATAATAAAGGGAAATTATAAAATGTTTTTAACTGAATGAAAATGAAAATACAACACACTAATATTCATAAGATTCCACTAGAACATTACTCCAGAAGGGTGACTTAAAGCACTAGCAAAAGAAGGAAAGTCACAAAACACGGATTTTGTCTTCAACTTCAAAGCAGGAACTAGAAAACTGAGGTTAAATGAAGCCTGAAGTAAACAGGAAATGAAATAATAAAGATCAGGCTAGAAAGTCTCTTAAATGGAAGAAGAAAAAATTGCTAGAGACTATCAGTGAAAATGTGAAAAGATAGTGTTTGGAGGGGGAGAAACAATAACATGAACGAAAATATATAACAAGGTAAATAGGGGAAAAGGGGAAGACTTTCATTTCATACAGGCATGATAAAGGGAATATTGCATAGTGGACAAATTAAAAGAAAAAGGGAATATTGAAACCCTCTGTACATCTAAATTCATTCATTTATTTATTTATTTTCTTTTTGAGCCAGGGTCTCACTGAGCAGTTCAGGTTGTCTGTGAACTTATTTATAGGCCAGGCTGGCTTCAAATTTGCAATGATCCTCCTGCCTCAGCCTCCCCAGTGCTGCTATGATTATAGATGCGAGCCATCATGCCTTCCTTCCTGTACATTTTAGAGTAACATAGATAAAAAAGATCAAATCCAAGACAACACCAGAGTAGTTCTGTAATTACTAAAGAAATTGACTTTATGGCAGCTGACCACACAGCACACTCTGTGTCCAAATGGTTTCACTGGCATTTCCCATTGAACATTTAAAGAGATAGCAGCAATTTTACATATCTCATCCAATACAGTAATTAGTTACAAAGAGTAGAGAGAAATATTCCCGAAGGATTTTATGAAATGAGAATAAACCTGATACAAAACCAGATATAGTAAGACTTTGAAAAGTGGAATACTACAGAACATAAAAATCCTTAACAAAATAGTACCAAATAAAAGCATAATATAAGCAAGGGCAGTTTCTTCTAGAAATGCTAGAATGATTTGGTGTTTTTAAAATTCAATGCAATCCACTACCTTCACAGTTTAAAGAAGGAAAATGTGAGGGCTGGCCGAATAGCTCAGTGGATGAAATCTCCAGGTCTATTGTGCCAGCCCTGACCCTGGGACACACTGAGACAGCAAGTGAGACTGGGTGTGGTGGCGTGTGCCTGTAATCCCAGCTCTTGGGAAGCTGTAAACAGGCAAATCACTATGAGTCTGATCTAGGAGTCTGACCCTGAACACCCTGTATACCCTTCCCTAAAACAAAAAGGAAAAAAGGAAAGAAAATGCCATCAAGTGATACAGAAAAGGCACTTAACAAAATTTATTATTCATTTCATTTTGAGAGATAAAATCTCTCAAAACTGGGGGGGACCTTCTGATAAATCAAAGGCATCTACAAAAACCCCATAAACATCCCATACTATGAAAACTTGAATCCCCAACACTGTGAAGAAGGCAAGGCTACCCATTCTCGATATGTACTTTTAGCATTGCATGGGACATCAAAACCAATCAGTGAAGTAAGAAAGATAAATGAAATACAGAATGGTGGAAAAACGGCAAAATTACTCCTAAATATATTATGATGATGACCTATTTTTCAAAAATCAAAAAATATCAAAAAGAAACAAAACAGAAAGCCTCTAGATGTTTAAGTAAGATCACCAAGATTACATGAGCTCAGTCTTCACACGCGCACACACACACACACACACACACACACACACACACAGAGCAGTTTTTGAAACTAGCCATGTAAAATTTTAAATTATAATTAAAATGCTTATTAATGAAATAGTGCTAAAACAAAGGAAAATAAATATAAGGTGAATAAAATAAGCATGGCATCTGCATTTTAAAAACTACAGGGTCTAGGGAGCTAGCTCTGCAGTCTAAGTGCCTGCCTGGAAAGTGCTAGAACCTGGGTTGATCCCCAGTACTGCCTGCTGTACCAGCCACTGAAACTAGGCACAGTGACACACACCTGTAATCCCAGTGCTGGGGAGGCTGAGGCAGGAGGATCACTGTGAGTCTGAGCTGCATAGTGGCACCCTATACCAAATTAAATAAATAGTTTTAAAAAACTATAGGTTAGTGCATTTAAAAAGTCCTAAATAAGTGGAAAGGGATATCTTGCTCATGGGTCAGAATACCTGGCAAAGATACTACCTCTCCTCAAGTCGATGTGATGCTGGTCCAAGCTCAAATTTAGGTGGATGCCTTGGATAGAGAAGTTTATGCTAAAATGTTTGTGGGATGGCAAAAAGAATTAGAACAGTTAGAATAATTTGGGAAAGAAATAAAGTTGCAAAAGAAGTAAAGTCCTTGGCTTGAAAACTACTATAAACTTGTAGCAATCAAGAAGCAGAGTATTCACAGGGAAAATCATAGAACAATGGAAAAAGTGGTCAAAAATTAGATCCAAAAAATGACCAATTGAATTTTCATAAGTTGCAAAGCCATTTGAGGAAGAAAGAAGTCTTTCCAACAAAGCATTTAAAATATTGGAATCTACATTCACATAAACACACACACACACACACACACACACACACACACACACACATAGGCATGCACACCAAAACTCTCGGTCAACCTTATACAAAAGTTAACTCAAAATGGATTCTACATTTAAATACAAGTTATAAAGCTACAGAGGTTTTAAAACAAAACAGAGAAGGAAATCTCTGTCACCCAAGATTAAGCAAATCTCTATGTGCAGTATCAAATAACAATTCCTAAAACTAAAGATTAATAAATTTAAATTTATGAAATTAAAGTTTCCTCTTATAAAGTTGTATACCTCAGCAGTCTTGCTGCTGGATACTCTAGAGAAATAAAAATTTATGTTTACATAGAAACAGGCACATGAATATTCATGATCGCCTCTAACTCTCCAGGATTCCACTCCACAGAGGAGTGGATCGATGAATGATCACCCATCCGTGCCACAAAGCGCCACGCAGCAACTAAGATCTGAGCTCCTGCTCTGTGCAGTGACTTAACTGTATCTCAAAAGCATTGTGTTGAAGGAGAGAGACTTTCCAAAACTTTCCTACCATGCAAACTTACTTATTTGATATTATTTTTTTAAAGTTGTAGTCTACCTGTGGTTACCGAGAGCGGGGGAGGGACAAGACTGGCTGTGGATGGTTTGTAAGAGTTTTTATTCTGTATCCTTAATGTAGTAGCAACAGCAAAACTCCGTGCATTAATGAAAATTTACAGAGCTTCACACCAAATGTTATTTATTTTTTAAAGTAAAAATTAAGCTGTGGAGATAGCTCAATGGCATAAGTACCTGCCTGGCAAATGCATGGTCCTGAGTTCTATTCCTGGTACACACCCACCCACCCCAAAAAAAGTAAAAAGTAAGTATTAAATTTCAGTCAAAGCACTGCTAAGAGATTACACCTATGAATAGTATATACATTGTTCACAAAAGGGAACTTAGAAAGTACAGATGTCTTAAAATTTATTTTTAATGCAACAATTTATTTTGCTTTCAAAAACCATCTGTAGCTAAAAGCTTATAAAGTTATACACTTAAAATTTATAGCATCTTGATTGTGTTTCAGTAAAGCTGTAACAAAAATGAATGAATGATACTACAGACAGTGTCAACCCTAATGCATGCACACACTGATGGAGTGATGAAATACTATGACTCCCCCACCGAGTGGTCAGAAGGAGCAGGAAGAGGCCCCAGCAGAACAGCCCAGGGTGGGGTGGTCTTGTGGTTGCAGGCAAGGTGTGGGAGAAGGTGTCTGTGCTGTGTGTGTGCTCATGGGCGGGTGCAAGCAGAGGGGTAAAGGTGGGAGGGTGGGGTGGCACTGGAACTCCCAAGTGAAGACGAGCAAAAGGCAGATTCTGAAGAATAAGTCCTACCAAATTTCGGAGAGCATTCCTAGAAAACCATTCATTTTGGGGTGAGGAGCCAGCATGGTAAATAGAGGCCCGCAAGGCTGGCCACCTGCTGCTTGACATCCATCTGATACCTGGTGCACGCCTAGCCTGCGGCAGCTCAGCATGACCCAGTGGGACCTGTGTGCGATGGAGAACTTGCTCTAGGATGCTGTACTAGCCACAACCGGACACTGTAGATCCAGGTCACACATGGGAAACTGAGGCGAAGGACCTCTGGTGGTGACAAGCAGCCTCTTGGGTGCCACCTGCACTGTCCTCCAGCTGGTGAGACAGTGCGAGCCTTGCAGCCCTGAGTGTCTCCTGGTGGGGCTCTCCGTCCTCCCTGGCTACAACTACCTCCAACATCGGGCAGACCTCTGTAGGGAAGAAGGAGGCCCTGGTGCCTCGAGGACGAGGATGTGGCCTTGGGCACCCAGCATCCAAGAGGCTCTTCCCAGTTTCCTGAGTGAATGGAGGAGGAGTGAAACCCCAGAATTTCTTACAAAGGTGTATTTCTTAAGGTGCTTCCAAAGTAAAGATGAAGTGGAGAAAAAGACAGTTCTCTTTTCAACTACTGACTGTAGCTGAATGTTAATGGCTGCCTGAGTTGAATGGAAATTTGAGGCCATGTTTGGGTTCCTTAAGAAAATGTGTCATGCACTGTCATTGGTGTTTCCTTAGATAGTGGAACAGAGGAGGGAGAGAGGAGGGTAAGTGGAGGCTGGGGACTCCTCAGCAGAGGGGAAGTGACAGCGCCCCTGGGGCTGCGCGGAGTGAGGGGTGCACCTGGCTGGAGCACCGTTCTGCACCGCCGCCCTCCCTCAGTTCTGCCTTTCAGCTGAGTGGGTGGGAATAAGGCTGTAGGAATTGTCTTTAGATACATTTAATATTCTGAGTGCAGGACTGCACCGACTCTGCAGCGCTAGGTTTAAATTCCAGAGCTCCTGGTAGCTATGCCAATACTAGTTTGATGTTGGGTAAAATTTCTAATCTTTCACAGATAGATCTCTCAGCTGTTAAGACTAAAATACTAATAATTTGTGAGGATTTTACAATAGTGCAGAAGAAAGATAGATGTTCATTAAATAGTAGATAACATAAAGTCTCTCAAAAGTCAATACTGTATCTGCCAGTGTGATATTACTTTTCTACTGAAGTAGAATACAAATTGACTTTGCCCACCTGGCACAATGAAGGGCGATACCTGCAGTGCTCAGTCCCGGGCCCGGTGGAGGCGGAGGCAGGGAGAGCGCAAGCATGCTCCACGCTAGCTGGACGGCGCAGGAGACCTGGCAAGAAGGTCCTCTTTGCATGATGCTCCTTTCATCCCATTTTTACATAATCCTAGCAAGGTAATTTTGCTATTAATTAATTCAAAGAGGTGACAGTTTTGTTACTCAAATCTAAGTATAATAATGGCAATCACCTAAGCATGGTGCTTCCTGCCTTGTTAAAGATGTAATGAAATGGCGACTTAGAGCTGCATCCAGCTCATCTCAGGTTCATTTCTCCCTGGTCATGTGTAAAATCTCCCTGGCCATGTTCTTTAGTGTAAAGTGTTGTATGCTTTGCCTGTGATGGGGCTAGGGAGATAGCTTGGTGGTCTAAGTGCCTGCTAGGCAAGCGCAAGGTCCTGAGTTCAACCCTTGGCACTGCATGCCCCGCTGGCCCCAGAACCAGGTGTGGTGGTACACCCTTGCAATCCCAGCACTGGTGAGGCTGGGATGGGAGGATCACTATGAGTCTGAGCTGCATAGCAAGACCTTGTACCAGATAAATAAATAAATTTTTAAAAAATGATTTGCCTGCGGAATAATGCCTTAGATGTACAGGGACAACCTTCAACATGGAAAGAGCACTTCAAATGCTGGTCACTTTCCAAGTTTGGGGAGACCCCTAAATTTCCAGTTGCATTTGGAGAGCCCTCTTTCTGATCTTACTCTCTATCATCCATGTCACAGCATCTTCTTTGCCCAGTCAGGAAATGCACGTGTGAAAGCCTACTTTTGTGGTGATCTGACACGTCCTCCTGAGGTCCTGTGTGGTTTTCTCCCATTCCCTTGTTAATCCCCTGCTCTCTGGCCTTGCCTGCCGGGCCTCACCCTCAGGAAGACCTCCTGTTCTCAGCCACCCAAGCTGCCCCCGTACCAAGCATGCAGCGCGTGTCCCGATGCCCAGCACCATCGTTCAGGTTGCTCACACAGCCCAGAACACCCTCAGGGGCACTTGCCAGCAGCCATCCTTCAAGGCTGCCCGCAGCTTCCTTTGAGAGGCTTTCTCTGTGTTCCTCAGAGATGTTCTCTTCTCTGCTCCTGTCGCTCCTGGTGTGGCTTCTATCCTAGAATTCACACTGGTAGACAATTGGTGGTTCTGTCCATATTCTACCCCCAATATCCATATGGATAAAAACTCAATCTCATCTTTTTTAAATCCTCAGCATCCACACCACCAGGTCTTTCACAGGGGAGAAAATAACCAACACTAATAAGCAATTAGATGCAAAATCTCCCTTCTGCTGATTTCTCAGGTTGGACAAGAGCACCAAGACTTTAGAACAGATATTTCTAGAAGATCACCATTTAGCACCCAGACTGGCCTGCATCATGTGTGTAAGACCTTTGTGTGGGACGAGAAAACTCCCTCATACTGTGGTGGCCAACTTCTTTAATTTCTTTTTCCCTTTCCTGGAAGTCTCTTTAATTAAATTTTCCAAGGCTTTTTGCTAATGACCTAAAGGCCTCGAAGGATTCCATGTGTAGGAACTAACCTGGCTGTAGGCCTAAAAATAGTTTATTGCTTTGGGAGAGAAATTACTTTCTGGACAATTTAAGCTGGATTTTCTTTCTGTATATGCTTTAGATAATAATGGAAAAAAATCATAAATTAACCAGAACATAGGAAAGAGGGCTTTAAACTTGTTATAGGGTATAGGTCACCTGAATAAGATAGGATCAATTTAAGAAATGCCAACACAGGACCAATTACCCAAGGATCCCTGGGCCAACTGACTTCCCTTAAAATCTGCCCCTCATGTCCATTAAACTTAAACAAGTAAACGTGGCTAGGCCATCTCTCTCTGTCTTTGATATTTCATGAGAGAGGAATATCTTACATGAATATTTTTTATTCGCTTAACAAAGCTTTACAAAGAACTTATTAGAGGCAAGAAACTTCACTAGGCAATGTAGCTGCAAAAAAGGAAGAGTCTCTATAGTCTTTTAAATAATTTGAAGATTTTAAATGTATACATGTCTTGCATCCTAAATTTCACATCTCTAGTTTTCCACTACAAGATGAAGATAAATCTCTTGAATGGTGTTAACCCACAGGCTAGTGGATGAAGTTCCAGTGTGTTAATAATGCTTCTGTGGAAAGAATAAAACTAAATGTAGCTCAACATGAGAACATCTGAGTTGCTTATTCAAAGATACGTTAAATTTAACCTCCAAAAAATAATTATTTCAGCGGTATCTCTGAATGACTTCTAAAATGAGGTCAATTTTCCTCTGTCTGGGATATTTTAGATGCAGCCCGCCCTAATGGTAAATGAGTGAACAAGAAGCTAAACTATTAATATTTTTTTCCATTCTTCTAGACCAATTAAAGCACAAAAATTTGGGGCTGGAGAACAGTTGCCCTGCTGAACTCATGCTATGAAAAAAATCCTTGTATTGCCAGTGACCCACCCAGTGAATGCTTAGGACCAAGTCATGTATCAGAGAAGGGGCTGGAAAGGTGCGTGCTGCCCTTTCTCTCTGGCAGCTCTGGCAGCTTGGTGAGGCAGCATGAGTGAGCGCTGCCACACGCTGGCACACAGGAGCGCTCACTCAGGCGAGTCCTGGGGGGAGCCAGTTCTCCAGAAAAGTTCAAGCAGCAATGCTGGCGTTCAGTGATGGTGAAATGTTAATCACAAACTCAGAAACACCTAAGAATAACATAGAAGAGAGATAGGAAAGGCTTATTCAGTGTTGCCCTATTTGTTACACAAAATTGAAAGTATTCCGTCCACCACAGTCTACCAGGAGCTGCCTCACGTTATCTTTCTGGTGGTGATTTTCATGAAGCTATTCAGCCCTACTGACCCATTTTCATTTGTGGCCAGGGTGGGCCTTATTTGCAGACAAAATCTTGAAGTTCTGTGAGCATGTATACATTCAAAGGTGTCCTTTTGTGGACCACTCCACTCTCTCACACTCTCGTAGTTCTTGCAACCCCATTTTGAAAATATTACATGTTAAGACTAGACATGGTGGCACACACATATAATCCCAGCACTTGGAAAGCTGTAAAAAAGGAGGATCACTATAAGTCCGATCTGTGTAGTGAGACCTTGTAAGACCCTCTACTAAAATACATTTTTAAAAATTTTGTGTTAGAGTCTTTGCAGTTTTTTGTTTCGTTGGTTGATTGGTTTGATTTTAAGGTAAAATCTTATTAATATATCTGCCTTAAAAATGTTTTGAAGGGGCTGGGGAGATGGTTCAGTGGAATAAGCACTTCCCTGGCAAGTGCAAGGGCCTGAGCTCAATCCCCTGTTCCACCAAAAAAAAAAAAAAAAAAAGTGTTTTTGAGTAACCATCTATCATTTGCCTATTAATTGACAGCAGGCTAAAAAGAAAACTGAACTGAGACATGAACAATATTTTAAAACACTACTAAAATACTAAGAGGAAAGACCAAGCAGAAATATAAGCTGATCAAATCCACTTGGCAATTTGTTCTCTTGGTGCAGAACAGTCGCAGTATCTGAATTTGCACAGAAGGGTAGCACAGCCCAGGTCCTGAGGAGATGGGTGTGAAGTGCTGGCTGGACTCTTGCCCTCATCCTCCTCCTGCAGACTAACTACCCTTTGCCAACACTTCTCCCCAATGTATGCCAGAAAATTATTTACTTCCAAACATTGCCAAAATGCCCAAAAGAATTTCGTATGCCAGGGACTCCAGCAAAGCGTGGGTCTCAGATTCACAGAAATAGTCTGTGTGGATTTAAAAAGGAAAACTGAAGATTCTGCAAAAGAAGAAAGATGGAGGTAAGGGGGAAAGATATTACTGGAAGATAAGACCCTCCGAAACTTTCCCAGGGTACTTCCTACCCTTCCAAGTTAGTTCAGACTTTACCATCAGGTCAGATGTACATATTTTCCTCTAATATGTTCACTTTATCCCATCAAAAGTGTTCCTCCAAGCAACCCAGTCAGAACATTTCATTGGAGGAGCAAATGGCCTTTAAGAAATTCTCAGAATCATGAATAGGTCAGATGAGGCAGACGAAAAACACAAGGTAGCATCCTGACCGAGAAGCCGGGCCTGCCAGCTGTGATGCGCCCAGGAAGCGTTCGCAGCCTGAGATGGCAGAGCTGGGGCAGAAGCAAGGCGTTCGGGCAGCACTGCTCATTGTGCCCCTTCTAGAGGAGACTCCGCCCCATGTTCAAATCAAGTCAAATTGACAAGCGATATCCTGTGCTTAAGAAAAGGAGACAAGGACATGTTTTGAAAAGCAGCTTTTTGGCTTTCTGATGGCATTTTATATTTATGAAATTATCTATGGACAGTAGCTACTACAGGTTGGCTGACTGCTGTGATTAGGAACTTTTCTTCTTATAAAATCATCTCAGATGCCGAGAGTCCAGGTGAACTGCTGAGAGTCCAAGAGTCACAGAAGCGGCCTCTGGGGGAGCAGAGCTCTGAGCCCACAGGGTCTACGCTCAGTCACGAAATCATGCTGCCCTGTGAGAAAACCCATGCTTAGAGACAGCGCACACTTCCCAAGCTCTGTCAGGTGTCTGTACTCAGACTCCAGCCTGAATCAGAACCTGCACACTTTGTGTTCTCTGCCCAGTCACTGACCAAATGCTGAATAGGAGGTTGTTTGTTACTTTTTTTTTTTCCAAGGAAGTAAGTTCTTTAAAAAATACACTGGGCTGGTGAGACAGCTCAGTGGACTAAGCACGTGCTGTGGCAAGCTCAGAGCGCAGGGCTGGATCCCTGGTACCTCCTGTCACTGTGGCCCCGCCCCCAGGGCATGCTGAGCAGGCAATGGGGTCCCGCCGTGGTGGTGCATGCCTGTAATCCCAGCACAGGGGAGGCTGAGTACAGCAGGGTCACCATGAGTCTGGTCTGCATAGTGAGACCCTGCACCAAACGCACAAATGAAAAATAAATAAATAATAGTCAAATCAATATTACAGAGTATTTTATCAGTTGGATTGGAGAACTGTGTTGACTTGCAAGATTATAATTTGATTTCTATATCATAGAACAGGTTTATCTGAAATCACAGCACTACCTTTTTATTTTTTATTCATTTTAATGAAAAAAAGATAACAATGAAACAGTTTCAAAACAGGTTAGTAGGACAGTTACAATCATTAATACATTGCATATTGTTGTCTTCATAGTGGTTATTCAGAGGACAAGATGCAGACATGCTATCTTGTCTAAAAAATATTAGTACAAACTTTTATTCTCAATGAACTGGGAGAAAGAAGCTGTATATCTATCCTAACTCTCTCTCTCTCTCTCTCTCTCTCTCTCTGTCTCTCTCTCTCTCTCATGTGTGTGTGTGTGTATGTGTGTGTATATACTTTTTTCTCTTTTATTTTCCACAACAGAACTGTCCTTTATGTACACTTTTGTGAAGTTAATAACCATGATGCTAGGTTACGTAGCAGCTGGTAGCTGACCTTATGCTCATCTCAGGATTGAGGTAGCCTGTTTGCTTTAGGCTCTGGGCCAAATCCCACCTACACATATTTGATTGACTTCCTAGCTTCGTGGCTCCCAACATATCCCCCTTTTCCATTTTGTTTTGTCAAAGATGGGTGTTCCCCTGTAATTAGAGAAGTTGTTTTTTGGAGATGCTTTTAAAGGACCTTTTCATACTTGTTACCAATCTAAATACTGTAGGTACTTCAATTCAGCAAAATAACCCAATAGAATATTCCATAATGGTAGTGGGTTATCAGCAGGACTGGAAGTTTTCAGAAGATATTGGCTTGAGCTAAATTTACAGCTCAGCATATTAATATGGCATTACTTTTTAAAAAATAATTTTATTGAGAAAAAAATTGCAATGAGATAGTTTCAAAACAGGTTCATAGGAGAGTTATAACAATTAATACATTGCATATTGTTGTCTTTGTAATAGTCATTCATAGCACAAGTAGTCATGCTATCCTGTCCAAACACTATTAGTACAAATTTTTCTTCTTATTGAATTAAGAGAAAATAGCTATATATCTATGCTAACTATTTTGTATATACAGATACAAAATGGTCCTTCATTTATATCTCTTTTTTGTTTAGTTTTGTCAGAAATGGGTATTCCATTGCCATCCAAATATTATAGGTGCCTGAATTCAGCAAAATATTCCAATATACTCCAGTAGTCCATAATAGTAGTGGGTTGTCCATAAGACTGGCAGTGTCAAAAGTTGTTGACTTGAGCCTTCCACAGCTCAGCATATTAGCATGGCTTCACTTT
The DNA here is from genome assembly GCA_004027165.1 of Ctenomys sociabilis. Classification (NCBI taxonomy): domain Eukaryota; kingdom Metazoa; phylum Chordata; class Mammalia; order Rodentia; family Ctenomyidae; genus Ctenomys; species Ctenomys sociabilis. The sequence continues at coordinate 80,141 of PVKA01004396.1, forward strand.
TCATACCTTGTTTCTATACTTTTCTGTTGGACAGTTAAGACTAAGACAAAGCAAGACCTATGTAACAAGAAATGTAACTTTTGTATCTGACAAGGTCAGTCAAATCCCCTCAGGACTTACCCTGAAACCCTGTACCGCTCTTTGTAGATCCTTTGTCAGTGTCAGCCATGTGGATGAGTCACGGCCACTGCCTGACCAATTTTCTCTCTGTGACAGCCTGAGACAATGTTTTCTCTCCATGTGACTCTCCTTAGGCACACTCTACATCATCTGTCACGCTCCTCTATGGCACCATAATCTCCTTGTTGAGGAAATTTTGGGCACAACTGAGTTACATGATGTTACAGTATTGATTTTCCTTTGTCCTGAGTCTTCACTGACCTTGAAAGGCTAGAGCCAAAATGTTAGCTATCCTTGCAACCTTTCTTTTTCTCTAATTTTTGGTCTGCAAATTTAGATTGTTAACCCTTCAGAAGAGAAGCTTATTATTACCCTACAACAAATGCAGTTGGGTTTAACTTCACTATCTGTCTGAATATCAAACATCTTAGGCATAACATGGAACAGGTATTTTCCATCAAGTATTGATATGTTAAACTTTAAGTTTCTATAGAATATGAAAAAAATTAAAAATAAATAAGTATTTAAAAACTATAAATAAAAATTACATATTTTACACAGAAATTTAGAAATCTAACCATATACATCATTGTAGCAGGACAGTCCTGTGACATTTTTCTTTTCTTGTCTCTTTTTTCCATTTATTATTCTTTTTTGTTACCTTTTTTGAAAAAGAAACATTTATTTGAGAGACAGTATGGCAGTAATTGGTGTGTCATGACAAGCAGTACATATTTAGAAGACCAGAATGACGGGCATTCCAAGCATGGCCCCTCTGTTACACATTGCTATCTTCAGTGCAGTCGCTCAGTTCACAGGTATCAGCATATACAGTCAGGGTGAGAATCCTACCAAGTAACTGCCAGTTTCAGCAACCTGCTGAAGATTCTCAGGATCATTGCTTTTCCTATCTTGTGGGTATAAATGTATGACTTTGCCCCTGCCATGTTTCCTAGCTTTTCTCCTTGCCCTTTCTTTGTTGTTTCATCTTCAAATTCTCGCTTTCCTTTTAATTGTGTTATACCTTTCTATTTATATTCCTTCTTTTGAGTTCTTAAACTAGGGAGACTATACGATATTTACACCTGTGAGTCTGGTTTATCTCACTTATGAGTACATCTTCAAGTGGCACTACTTTTTATACCTCATGGTTATACTTTTCCACTAGATGGTTACGACCAAGTTAAGGCAAGACCTGTATAACTAAAAATGTAACTTTTGTATCTGACAAGGTCAGCCAAATCCCCTCAGGATTTACCCTGAAACTATGTACAGCACCTTTGTAGATCCCTTGTCAGTGTCAGCCATTTGGATGAGACACGGCCATTGTTTGCCCAACTTGCTCTCTGTGAAAGCCTGAGAGAATGAGTTCTCTCCAGGTGGCTCTCCTTAGGCACACCATATGTTGTTGATCACTTTCCTCTGTGGCCCCAAAATCTCCCTGATCAGTAAATTTGGGATACCACTGAGTTACAGCATATCACAGCATAGGTTTTCTTATGTTCTGAGTCCTCACTAACCTTGATGGGCTAGGGCCAAAATAGTGGCTATCCTTGTAGTCCCTCTATTTCTCTGATTTTTGGTCTGCAAACTTAAGTTGTTAAACAACCAGAAGAGAAGCTTAATGATGTTAATACCCTGTAACAAAGGCAGCTGAGCTTAATATCACCATCTGTCTGAATATCAAATGCCTTAGATACAACATGGAACAGGTATTTTAAGCATAATGGTGACTTTAATGCTTTCATGAACTTGTTTTGGGATTTTGCTTTCATTTTTCTCAATAATGGGTATAGAACCTATGATCTTTGCACTAAGCCATATCCCTAGCTCTTCCTACTTAAACAGGCCTCCCTAGGTCACAAAGCTGCCCCAGCTTCTGTGATCCTCTTAGAGTACTGGGGTTACAGGCACATGCTACTACAATGGCTAGTTCCGTCATTTAAGACAGATTTTGAAGCAAATTGAAAAACTTGAAAATGAGTATTTCAAAACTTAGTAAAACCCACTACACACAATTCTAAATACTTAAGAATGGGTTTGGTAACTAGCAGCTTTAGCTAAGAAAATTCTACTTTTGAAGTTGTATTATCTAAGTCAAGGAATTACTGAATAGGAATACGCTCTGGTACACCTGGAATGGGTGCCCCTGTGGCTCACTGTAGGTGTGATGTGATGGGTACAGAGGGGGAAACCTCTTACTTTGTTGATGTATATTAATAAAATACCAGAAAAGTAGCTTTTATATCAAAGCAGCATATCAAGGTCACCACAAGCAGAGACCAAATTATAAGAGATCGATGAAGCAGCATAAAGCAGACACCTCAGCCCTCTGATGGCTCTTGCCTAACGCTTTGCTCCTCAGCACAGTCTGAGTTGGACTAAAGCAATCGACTGGCCTTGCTGTGTGCCTCTCTTGCTCTCTTAAACTCTTTGAACTTGAAGCCTCAAGAGCAACCACAAAGCCCCCAGAGGACACTTTCCTCAATGTTTCATTTAGCCAAAAAGCTTCACTTAAGCTTGTGGCTAAGTGCTGGCTGTCTATGCCAAAGCAGGTGGAGATACTATGACATTCAAAATGAATTTAGAGATGATGAGACCACTCCGTCCCCAGCCCTTCCTCGTGGCCATGTTCCGATGGACACGGTTTGCACTTAGCATGTAGCAAAGCGGAGGAGCTCTCCTCACTTGCTGCGCCTCATCCAAGTCTTTGAAGTCAGATGTCTGCAACATTCTGGTCTGCAGGAGTGGTTGGGGCAATTGGCCGCCCACCTTCTCCATCGACATGGAATCCTTCCTCAAACTAGGTCATTTCTCAAGGGCTGCCTTTGTTTTAAACATCTTCCCATCATCCAGACATGGTACAGCAATTTCAGATCATTATATAGCTTTCTACACAATTCAGTGAGCTTTTATATAATCTATTATATAGCTGGCATTGTACTTGGCATTAAAGACAACACAGGAGATATGTTACATACTCCCGACAGTTGCATGGATTCTGCTTGCCAAAAAAGGGGGGATTATACACCAGTCAAAACACATCATAAGTGAAAACACACTGAAACAGTAGTATGTAAATATAAAAGGTAAATTCATAGATATAGATAGATATCAACTTACATTAATCTTTTACCATTTTAACTGGGTATTTCATTAATTTTCATAAGCAAAAAAAAAAACTCAGTTCTTTTGAATGCCTTCTTTCTTCCTCATTGTGGACTTTAGAATATAATCCACAAAGGCCATTTCTCCCTTCATAACTCTCTTCCAACATAAAGCATAGCTCCCCAAGTTCAAAACCTGAGCAAATCAGCAATCACTCCTCCCCACCGAGCTGTCAGTGTATTCAGATCTCCCTGGACTCACAACTACAGCCAGCAAGAAAATAAATCAGCAGTCAGCTACAAGTTCCATGATTTGTCAATGAGTTTTTAAGCATGTGTCTAAATTAGGGCATTTTTATAAACCTCACCACCAAATTGCTGTTTGCATCAGTTCATAGCATTTAGAGTTTACATAGATATTATGAACATACACGTATGTACACATGTATATTTGCTGCTATAGCTTTTACATGCGTAGTGGCATATTCTTTGCCACTAGATCAGCTGTACTAATTTTAGAAACATTGCTTTCTTTCCTTGGAAATCAAAAGTCTGTAGTCTATATAAATATAACTTCATGACTTTTATGGCTTTCCTCCTATACTCTTACAAAACTCTATTGTGATTTCAAAACTCTTTGTGGATAAGGAAAAAGAGTAACTTCTCACAGCACGCACCCTAACATGGTATGTGGATCTTGGTGTGTATGATTGTGTTTGTGCAAGCAGAAAATCTAAAAGTCTAAAATAGGGAGTGTTTTAACCAAAACTTTGACTCTGGTGCTTCTCCAGTTGCTAATTTATTGTTTTTAATGTCGAATGAACAAGCACAATGCTTTCAAGGTTCTCTGGACCCTTGAAAAAAGATTAACATTAATTTAAAATGCAAAATGTCGTTCATTTCATTCATTATGCACAAGGCATTCTCTTAGAAATTCATCATTCCTCTTTAAGTGGAGGAGGTCTAAAAGTGTTGTTTTTGTCTTTTAAACACAAGTTTTTCATGTAAAGAAATTAGATTTCATTTTAATTTTTATTCCTCTGATGGAGCCCTCTTTAAATTTTTTAGGAAGGGTTCAGGGTTTGAATCCTCACAAGCCAGCCAGTGCACACTGCTGTTCATTTGTGGACAACTCCCCAGACAGAAGGGTATGCTGAAGTGTCAGTGGGCACGCAGGCCTCTGCCCATGGCACTGCTTTTTCTGGGATGCACAGTGGCTCCTCAGCTGTGCTCCCCTGAGCTGTCCTTTGATGCTGTGTTCAGCATTTCTCACTCTTTGCCCTGCTCCTTGGTGGTGTCAGCCCAGAGGGATGCTGCTGGCAACCCTTCGGTGTACTTGGAGCCTACCTGCTTCTAATGCTCCTCCAGGTGTTAGTACAGGCCTTGAAAATGTCCTAGATGTGTGCAGGGAACCAAAGCATGCCTAGATGGATATTTTATTCTTTTAAAGTTTCATGTGGCTTGTTCCTGGAATTTTGCTGAACTCTGACCACCTATCCTGCTTCCCCAGCCCTCGCTCACTTCTTTACTGAGTCTATAGAGAAAGTAAAAAGCATTTACACCTGAACACTGTTCTCTGCCTCATGCATATGGGATGCATGGATGCTTTTCCTAAAACCTAAACCCAGAATCAGGGGCAGTTCTCCACAGAGGCCAGGTGTTTGTTGTAGATGAATAAGTATATTTTCCATTCTTTTAGCTTCTCATATCATTTGGGTGCTAAGTGCTGCTTACACTAAAAATATCTTCAGCGTCTTTAGCTAAACTACTACTGAGAATTCCAACTAGATCAAGAGAGGAGTCTCACATTCTCTCCTCATATTGCCATCCAGCCACTGCTCTTCTGGGACATAGTAGAGAGCCTCGTCTGGTGAATATTCTGCATCCAACGGGGATTTCCCGTGTATGTGCCAAGTGGAGTCTGTGTGACTTGCGTCTTCTGCTTGCCTGTAGGTAATCACCAAAGAGGTCCAAGGGCCTTGTCAAAGTCTTGCAATCATACGGCAGATGGCACCACCTGAGCCAGAGAACCAGGTCCCAGTGCCTGTCTGTGAGGACCTCGACAACTGTGCTGAAACTCTTTGTTTTGTTTTTATTTTGAAGCACCAATTACTATGTGCTCTGACACCCACACCCACAGTGTCATCAATGTAAGGACCAAGGTGGTAATATTGATGAAGATGATCTGTAGCAGCAATTAGGGCTGATCTTCACGCTCATGCATGGATCTACTTAGCTAGTACTGTTTTTAAAGAGATCAGTCTAACATGCACTGTTCTTCATGACCCCTCACCTCGCATTGCTAGCCATGGCCATCTCAAGCATCTGCACTCTCAGAGCGCTCAGATGGGATCCTCCTGGCCCAGAGCTACCCAGGTGCTGGCACCTCATGCTCAAGTCCAATTCTCATCCAAAAGCATTTCTCCTGTGCCACTGATTTCATTGCTTTTTTTAAAAAAAGATAGTGTGCTGACAGATAATATGTACATGTAACTGCAGACACAATTTGGGAATGATGACCCCATTCTACATCTCTGATAGAATTCATCATTTGCAGTTGTTCTATGAACTAAAATTAACACTCCCATGTTCAGTTATGAAGATGTGTCTTCAGATAGTTGCAGGTATTCCTGACGACTTCGTTTCCAATTTTTGCTTAGCTTTTGAAATGCTGGATGGGCTGGAAAATTTAGAAATCAGGTAAGGATTTTTGGTACTTACTGAGAATGTTAGTAAATCGCATTAAAAGCTATTTTATGTCATTCTCATCTAATGTACAGATGTGCACTTTTTAAACCCTTAAAATGATTTTAGATAGATATTTTTAAAACAACAAAACTTTCTGTTTATCTTATTTTAAAAAGAAAAGGAAAGCTGTAATGACGTAAAATGGGAATAGATAAGCAGGCCTCATAAATCTCTTCCATGCTGATTACAGCTAAAAAATAAAAAAACGCAAGAGCTTCATCTCTATAATTTCACCCTCAAATCTTCATAACTGAACATACTAGTGTTAATTTTAATTCATAAAACAACTACAAATAATGAATTCTATCAGATATGTGGAATAAGGTCATTTAATAACCACAAATTGATTCTTAATATAAATTTGTGGAAGTCCATAATAATCTAAACCAATGTTTGCATTTTTCCCTTAAAAGGACAAGTAATCAAGTAAAACTTAACAGAATTATTCCCTCTGGCCTGAATGAGAAAATTTTATTTATGAACCATGACATAAATTATTAGACCTTTTCAGAAACTGCAAAGAATTGATTGAAGTTTATATTGCCATTTAGAAAACAATTTTTAACTTCTAAGATGTACCATGATTAAGGAAGTCAAACTGATTAACTTACCTGGATGTAGTTTAAAATAGTGATACATCTTGGAACAAACTGAGCAACTACTCAGGTCAAGTGAAAGGCACAATTAGAAAAGAAAGCTGTGATTTTATAACCAATTTTATATTAATCCCAGAAATCTGAGCAGAAAACTCGGAGTTTATTCACACAAACCCAATTAAACCTGAATACTGGCTAGAATCTAAACTACATACTTACAGTAGTCTAGGAGAACTTTCCAACAGTTCACATTTTTAAAAAGTGACTCACAAAACTCCAGCAGACCTGGTCCATAACCTGGCTATGCCCTGACACAGAGCGTGGGATTTCCACCTGAGTCCACATGGATGTGTCGACATCACGCCTTGCTGTGGAGTGGGACGTTGACTTCAGTTCTGTCTCTCGAGCGATCCAGGGGCTGGCTAGGCAGTGCAGAGTTCAGGGTTTCCCTCAGGTGGGTTATGATACAAGCTACCTGGCAAGGAAACTGAACCTTTATGTGACTTTCCCAGCTGAGGAGCAGTAGTTGGCGGAACACAGCTTCAGCACTTTGGAAAGAAAGGGTTGCAGAGAAGGTCCAAGTTAGTCCTCAGCCTTTCTCTGAGTTCCATCAGGACAGCTCTTAAGAGGGTCTGGAAGCTTTCACAGTTCTCCTTTAAAGAGAATTTGGTGTTGCAGTGACTCTGAGCATGGGTCCTAGAAAAAGGCAGAGGTCATAATAACTTGGTACGGAGGAGGTGACATTCCCAGAAGTGCCAGCCCACATCCCCTCTGTCTACCTCTCAACAACAGACATTAAACTCGATCTTGGCAGACATATTTGGACACCTGGCATGTGCCTGGAGCCATCTGCTGCACCATAGAGCGAGAAGATTCCTGGTCTGCACAGAGCCTACATTCACTGGAATAGGAAGATACAGCAGATGAGAACAGAAAGTTTAAAAACTCAAATGCTTATCTCTTCTGAAACACCGGATGTGATGGCGAACCCAGAGTCTTCCTGCACATGGCTCAGTCAAAACACGCTGTGAGTGGACTCTCCTCTCCGCGCCCCGTAAGAGAGAGTGGTATCTGTGGCATGCAGCTCGCTGATGCCGCTCCCACCTTAACACTGACATAGAGTCCTTACGGGGCACCCTTGTCCAGGTGAGGCTACCCTACCTCCACTTGTGCCTTTGCCCGGACCACGGTCATCACTCCATTCATGATTCTACAATCTCTGTCTCTTCAGGTTCATGACCAGCTTGAAAATTTTCATATGTGGTTCTTCAGTGCCAAGTTCATTGCCAGGCCGGGAAGCCCAGGAGCTCAGGGACCACATCTCAGCTTGCAGGCAGACACCGATCCCCTGCACTGGCAGAGACTAAAGTCTGGGGAAAGCTCTCAAGCAAAAATGAGAGTGGCTTGACCTCAGAGATCCCCGTGAGGTGAGAACAGAGAGCAGAAGAGTGTGGTTAGATAACATCAGACGTCCTTCAAAGAATAAGTTTACACTTTATCACAAGTAATGCTCCACAGAGCCAGAAAAGCAGGCCAAGAAAATGGTGAGAACAGCTCAGCTAGGAGAGAAGTGAAGGCGTATAGGAGGGCTTTCAGTGGTGCATATGAGTTTGAGGGCAGCAATCTCTCCAACTCCAGGTGGGAAATAAGGACAGAAATAACGGTTCATGAAAACTGTGCAGGAAAGTAAGTTCAGGAGGCATCATGCCCAGCTCCTTGGGGCAGCAGAGTACTCTCCTGACCCACCGCCCTTCCCTCTCTCCCTCTAGAATTCTCCTTGAAGAGGCTGCTAGCTAATAGAGACAGCTCTTAAGCAGGCAGCCACCCCGCAGCGCTAGGTCGCAGCAGGGGTGGAACAGATCGCGGCCCAGATGGGGCACGAATCATGGCCTGTGATGAAATGCCAGCATTAACCCCTGAGGATCGCATGACCTCTGTGCTGCTGCGCATGGCACAAGACAGGCTGGGCTAATCCGGGGCACGTGTTGCTGCTGCCTCCTCCCTGAGCGTGACTTGTGACTTATGCACCCTGCTGTCAACACGGATCCGATCTGCTCTGGGTGCCAAGGCACTCGCCCATGCCTGCCCGCTAATCCTCTGCCTGCTGGGAGGGCAACGAGTCGGCAAGGTCATCCAGGCGATGAGGAGGAGAGGCTGTCGCCACTGTGTGACAGTGGTGTGCTGTGACTGGTTCACTCTCTGCATGGGCCAGGGTAACAGCACGCGGGGCATGAATTCTCTTCACTGGCATCAGGAGAGAACCGGTGCTCCTGAGCTCAGCAATGGAACCACCAGCGGGGGGAAAAAGAGATCCAGAAGGAATTGGGGTGGGAAGGGTGGATAAGCCGTAGACCCTGTTGACCCCCTGGTTGTGTCTGCAAAGCAATTTCTGGTTCCAGCCAGGCCACCCTCACAGCCAGGAGCAGCCTTCTGCTTAGTGAGGAAGCAGCAGCTCAGGCCCCAGGCGCGACGGGAGCTGGGGTGGCAGGACCCCAGAGCAGATCTGGCGGGTCCCCTGCCCTGTGGGTCGCCCCCTGACGCACCGGGTCGCCAGTGAGTCCCTTCTGCCCTGCCCTCTGACTCGGGCTTTCTTCTGGATCCTGATTACTACCTCGAGGGGCTGGGGGCCGCAGGCTTCCTCCTCATTCTTCCCCAAAGGGAGCCCGGACCCTGCGCACTTGCACGCGAAGCCAGACACCTGGGCAGCCCAGCCAGGCAGGACGAGCGCACCCTGGGGACCCAGCGCCTGCCTGCAGCGGATCCCGCGGGCCAGGCGGGGCGAGCCTCGCCAGATGCACAGCACCTGTGGGTTTTCCTTCTTTCTGTTTTTCCAAAGGATCCATTTGGGTGTGTAGTGAAGCACCTCGCTGGACGCTGCACTCTGAGACCGTTTTTCACAACGCGACAGCCAGGCCCTCTGCCCTTCAGGGACTCCCAGGTGCACTTGCAGATGCACCTCCCTGGCCTAGACAAAGCGCCTGGAGGCTTGCTCTTCATTCCCAGTTCTGTGTTCCCAGCGGGGAGGATAGCGCGTTTGCTGTGCTGAGGTTGCCCGGTTCTGGGGGAATCAGCTGATGTGAGGAAGCGAGAAGAAGCCTCAACACGGCTGTTTTTTCAGTTGAAGTCCTGCGTGCCACCGTGGCTGTGCCATGCTCTCAAGCTCCCAAACACTTCGTCCGTAATAATAAATGCCAGACCAGAGGCTGGGCGCTCTGTAGAGCCATCCCACCTCACCTTCAGGTGGTTGTCTGACAGGCGAGAGGGAAGGGACAGAGGAGAAGTCGTGTGCCCAGCACCTGGAATCAGAGAGCGGGCAGACCCCTCCTGCCACACGAGGCCCAGCCAGGTCCAGATCGTTGCAGTAACTACCGTATTTAATGAGACAGAGGCCTGACAGCCTTCCCACGGTGCTGTGCAGGGCCTGCTCGCCGCTGCCCGCTATGCTGAGAAGCCTTCCTTCGTGGTGCTCCCAGGCGGCCTCCCGGCACTGCCTCGTTCCTGTGCCTTTCCGACTCCAGCCAGACCTGCTGCACTGTCGCAGCACTTTTGGAAACCTTGTATCTTGGGAAACACTCATGGCATAGGATTCACAGGGTCACGAGATGGAGGCAGATCCCTAGACACCCAAGCAACTTGGGGAGCAGAGCACCCCCCAAAACAATGACCAGTTTGTAAATACGATGGAACAATTTAAAACGTGTTTTAGATTTCTATTAAGTACTCTAGAAATCTAGAACTTTGCCTTTACAAAAAGAAGGTTAATACAAAGGGGAAGTAAGGACGGTGGAGGTGCCAAGTGAGGCTGAAAGGCAAGTTGGCCCAGATGGGCAGCACTGGTAACAGCAGCTCCGGGGCAGCACGAGGCCACGCAAGGGTGGGGGAGCGAAGCAGGGTGTGGATGTGCGGCACTGCCCGCCCCCGGCTGGCCCAGCACGGGTTTCTCAGAGGACCTTGTCTAAGCAGGGACCAGGAAAACGCACCAACTCAATGATCCGCGGGCACTGGCCAACGTCACCCTTCTCTCCACACATGGACATGGCTCTGTGCCCTCCTGAGAGGGACGAGAGGCATTGTCCCCAATAGGGAGCCTGGCTTTTCCTGCCTTCTTTCCATCCATGCTTAGCACTTTCCGTAGCCCTGGTGCTGGTGCGCGCTACATCTTCAGACCAAGGCAGCTGGCGGTTCTCCTGCTCATCGAAGGACGCACACATGGATGCGCACGAGTCACTTTTGTATTGTGATAAATGATGTATGTTGAGATGTATAACCCACGGAACCGTGTGTCTGCTCCCACGCCCAGGAAGGCACACCGGGATTAGCGGTGTCTTCCCTGTGTACACTTCGTTTCCACGGGATGCGTAGTGTTACTGAAAATAGATGTTCCAAACTGTGCTAGGATACGTCCCATATCAGCACTTTGAATCGCCAGGTGGTGGAAAAGGATAGGATTGGATCTTTGATTGTGTCCACCTGTCCATCCGCTCACTCAGCAGGTCAAACGCCACAGTGAACACTGAGGGTAGAGCATGCTTCCGATAGCCTTACTCTGAGAAGAGTTTTTCATCCTAAATTTTCAGGTAAGTAAAAATAAAGTTTTATTTTAGGAGGTAGTAGATTCTACCCAATGTATACCTCTTTAAGTACAAGTCAAATATGACTTTTGGTAAGTCAGGTTTTCTTAAAACTGTCCATTCAACATTGTTCAAGCCACTTTGAAGAGATGACCCAACTTGAGACTTTCTTTTTCCAGTGATTACTAGTGAGAAGTTCAAGCAGAAGAGGACAAAACGGGTGTTTACTTTTACGTGTTAGAGCCCTAGGAATCCCTTGATTTGAGATTATGCTAGCTCTAACTGCTCCTATCTTAGTGTATAGCTTCTGTTTTCCTTGACCATTCAAAAGCCTACACTAGCTACTCGTGCAAGAGGAACAGCATCCTGTGATGGGCAGTCAGAAAAAGAAGCCTTAGAATATTGTTCACCATAAGGAGGAATAAAATACTGATTATACTACAAAATAGACGAGCCCTGAAAATATGCTTAGTGAAAGAAGCCAGGCACAAAATGTCACATGTTGTGTGACTCCATTTATATGCAATGTCCAGAACAGGTAAATCCATAGAGATAAAGGGTAGATTAATCGAACCAGGGATCTGGACATGCAGGCCAGGGAGGACAGCAAGTGACTGCAACACCTACAGTGCTGCTTTCAGGGTGGTGAGACTGTCTGAAGTTAGATGTGGTAGCTGCATGCCCTCGTGGATATAACGGAAATCACTGGCTTGGATGTTTAAAAGAGTGAATTCAATAGTGTGTGATTTATATCTCAATTTTCAAAAGGAAATGTCAAGTCCATCCACTCCTCTATAGCTGAATCACCGTAAGGAAGCCCAGGCTGGAGGGAGATTTGTGTGGGCCGACAAATAATGGCTCTCAGTCACAAGGCCACAATACATGCCTCACTTCAAACCAGTTTTAAAATAAGACAGGATTTCACATCGAGTGCTTTCTTTCTACTGGGGATAGAAAGGAAGATCTGGGAAATTCACCATGGTCTGGCACAGGAAGGGAAGGAATTTGCTTCAGAAAATATAAACAAAGCCAGGGCCCGTGTGTAATGTCAGATGATGGGGAACGGCACAGAGCCTCTGCAAAGGCCTTTGGGGCTTCTCAAAAAAGTCCACATTTTTTCTATAATAGATGCTAAGAAGACAAAAACTTCAAATGTGTGCATGTCCCAAGAGGCCCAAAATATAGTGCTCTCAGCCTGGGAGGGATAGCGTCTGAAGTGCAGCTTCTCCACATGGCTGCACATAGAGTTTTAGGCTACGTTACTGGAAACGAAAGATCTTCAGTTCCATTTTTAACTAGTTCGTGGTTCTCTGGGAGTGCACAGCTACATAGAAAGGCCAAAAGTCTAATTTTAATACCTTTTGACACCAAATACAAAACTAAATCACTGGCTGATGATAGTATGCTAAAATGCATACTAACTTAATAAAGTTTGAGTTATAAAGAAGAGCAGCTAGCATTAATTTTGGCCTTGTTATTGAGAGATTCACTTTCTTCGCTGGGGATATAGCTTAGCTACATAAGCACCTGCCTGGCAAGCACAGGTCCTGAGTTCAATCCTTGATACTGAAGAAAAAAAAGACAACTGTGCTTTTGGAGCCAGTGAGCTAGCTCAGCACACTGACTCAGCACCTCTCAGGCAAGCACAGCGACCAGAGTTCGATCCCAGCACCACATGCCATGCTGGCCCTGCCCCAGGCACACTGAGCTGGCAGCTGAGTTCAGGTGTGGTGCACACAGTTGTAATCCCAGCTCTGGGGAGGTGGAAAACAGGAGCATCACTACACATTTGAACTGCATAGTGAGGCCCTGCACCAAATACTTTTTTAACCTTTAATTTAATTTAATTTTAAGAAGATTTACTTTCTTTAACACTCTGATATTTAGGACTCAAAATATGTTTTTTTTATTTATTTATTTTTGGCAGAACCAGGGATTGAACTCAGGCCCTTGAGCTTGCCAGGGAAGCACTTATTCCACTGAGCCATCTCCCTGGCCCTTCAAATTATGTTTTGAAGACATCAGTTAGAGTCTAATTCCAAAAAGAACTATTGTATCAAAGAGTTTGATTTAACTCTTTGGAGAGAGAGAGAGAGAGAGAGAGAGAGAGACAAACAGAGAGAGACACAGTCACAGACACAAACAGAGAAAAAAGAAACAGAGACAGAGAAAAAGAGAAACAGAGAGAGACAAAGAGAAAGATCTGAAATGTTTCCTGGTGTTCACTGAGGACATTCTCATGGACCTGTAATCGCTCAAATTGTATCACCTGGTAAATTCTCAGGCAAGCCATTAAAATCCAAGCTCAGCAGGTACTTCATTTCAAGTGACTCCAGAAATTAGCAGCTCGGTTGAATATGCTTGACTTTTACCCCCCAAATCAAAACAATAAGAATTTCTAGGCTCTCAGTTACCAATTTCTATAGCAGTCATTGAATCTCTTAAATGAGCTGGATATTTTGTACAGTCTCCTCCAAGAAGGTGCTTGGCTCCAGGACCTCAGAATGAATTCACTGGCTGGCTCCCGGCTTCCACGACTGGAGTCGGCCCAGTGCCCTTTGCTTTGTCTTCACACTCTTGAAGATAGGGCGGTGGCGAGCAGCTTTGTCTGCGCATGTGAAGCAGGTGGTGCTGGAGAGCGGCACCTCGCGGCACACCAGTCACTTGTAGGGCGCTGCCCTGGGGGGCCGTCGGGGGAGCAAGGCTCATAGCTGAGCACCTGCCGCCAGCCGACAGAGGCCTGATTGAGTGGAAGCAATCGCCAAGGCCCCTCTCCCTGCCTGCCAGCCCTCCCCAGTCAGGGCTGAGACTTAACTGAGTTCTTTACAAGCCTGTGCTTTCAATTGCTCACCTCGCCATTGCTGCTGCCATCTCTTCAAGATGAAGGCTTTGGGGGCCTGGACATACCTCTTTCCAAATGGCCAGCCATGCAAAGCTTTGAAACTCAGGCCTTTGATGTCTTTTATAGGGATAAGGAAACATATTAAAGTCAGTTCTGTTCTGCACACTGGGCCATGCAACTGGGTCAGTACTTAAGCTATACTTTTATCTTCAGTGTGAGGAGCTTAACTGTTCTAGTTTCCCCCTAGATGATGACATCATCGGAAGTGGCTGGTGAGCTGACAACCTTTTATGATCTAGCTGAGGATACATTACTTGTGGTCTTTCTCCTGCAGGGTGTAATGAATACCAGTGCTTATATCAATGCTAAAGAATTATCTGTGAGAGAAAACTGAACCTTTTCTGTTAGCCAGCAGTAGACAAAAAGGCAATGCCAATGAGAAAATCCATCCAGGGTGCATCTTTTGCTCTTACAGCATGCTAGAAAGGCTAGAGGAATAGAACTCACTCAGCAGTGGAAGGCAGAGCAGGAGTGTTTGCAAGAAGATGAAAGTCAGAGAGTGCAGGAAATGAAATGACTTCGTCAATCAGCTCGGGATGAATGCAGGCACTCGTTAATCTGTGGCCCTTCATTAGCTTAGATGTCCACTGGTGTTTAGGGCCTTCGTGAGGACATGGAATGATCAGCATACACACATGGCCCAACTCGAGGCTCAGCATGCTTTGCTTGGGGTCCTCCACTGTAAGGAGTGAAGGTGAGGATTACTTCAGAGGAGAGAAGTGAGCGATTTCTCTGTACCTAGATTATAAAATACTAGCAATGTGCATTTGGTATACAGCCTAAAAGAAATGGAGGGAATATACAACGCAGCAAAGTTTTTCTTTCATTAAATAATAAAGTTGTGGTGTACAAGCAAGTAGTTGTAAAAGGGGGGGCCATTTTGTGCCTAGGGACAGAGGTAGATTATTTTATTTTGTACCTAGGGACAGGTAGATTATTTTTTATTACAGATGAAAGCAATTGTGCTGATTAACATCTATTAAAGGAGGTGACATTGTTCACCTCAACATTTGACTTAGAGGATAAAGGAGCTTGAGAAAAGCATGCAGTTTATTTACCACATTATTGTGTATACATAAGGATGACTCTGTAGTTTTAGACAATTCTTACATTCTTTGTTTTCTTAACTTATGCAGTGAATAAGGAAAATAATCACTGAGCACTTCCTGAGGTCTAGGTCCTATGCGAGGTGCTTCGCAAGTGCCCCTTTACCTGATTTGCACATTTAGTTTTGGGACTAAGAATATTTCCCTTCTTAGACAAGGAAGTTAGAGCCTGCCAGTAATGGATCCACACACCCAGGGCAGTTGCTAATGACAGAGACAGTATTTGAATTTAGGTCTTCCTGATTCCAAATTATTTGCTCCTCCAACACTGACTTACATGTGAGAAAAAAAAAAAATGTATCTGATGTACATGTCAAATTCTACCAGTCTGAACTATCCTGAATTTTTGCCTTAAAGAATAAAAATGTAGTCTGGCATGGTGGCACCCACCTGTAACCACAGGACTCAGGAGGCTGGAGCAGGAGGATCACTGTGAGTTCAAGGTCAGCCTGAGCTACAGAGTGAGACTTTGTCTCAAAAGAACCCGAAGGATAAAAATGGCCTCACAGCCACTGCAGTTGCCTGTGTGCACCTCGTCTCTACTGTGTTGTAGCCACTCCTTATGAAAAGGGTCAGCTTTTTGCCTTACCTTAACTAACTGACTCAGGGAGGGCAGGCCAAAGAGCTCAGAGGGTCAAAGCACCGCTTGGGCAGAGCCCAGCAGCCAGGGTTCCATCCCGGCACAGCCCTGCCCCCAGGGCTCACTGAGGATTGAGCCTGGGTGTGGTAGGGACGCACCTGTGATCCCAGCAGTTAGGAGGCTGCAAACAGGAGGATCAGCAGGAGTCCCAGCTGCGAGGTGAGACCCTGTAGACTTCGTACCACATACATTAAAAAAACCTGACAGAAAGAGCAGATACAGGTAAAATAGTAACATGCATGAAGGCCAGGTGGTGGTGCATGGCATGCTGATGGGGAGTCATCCTCAAGACCTGTTTAAGTACTCAAATAGCACATTTAATGTTTTTTCATCCTATGGATTAAAATTGTTTAAAGTTTATAAATTTCATTTAAAGAAAACAGCAGTATCAGTGAGCACCACTAGCACACGAAGCCCCTCGCCTGTGTGGGTGCCTCCCTGCAGCCTCTACATGTCTCACTGAACTTCCTCACAGTGGCCCAGCACCGTAGCCCCTGCGCACCTCGCCTCACGTGGGAGGAAACCGACATTCACGAGGTTTCTCTAACTTACCTGCGGTTGGGTTCATGCCTCGCTGAACGCCGAAGCCCAAGTTCTTAAATAGGAAAGCTCTTCAATGGAAGTAACTGTGTGTGCCCGTTTTCCTTGGCAGGGACGGGTCTTTCTCAAGAAAACAAAATGCTCTGAGTTTGTTCAGTGAGCAGTGGCCGGGTTCTGTCTCAGCAGCTTTGCGTGGTGATCTCTAATGTACAAACCATAGTTCTGAGCTAGGCAACCTGCACTGTCATTAAGCATCAAATATGTTTTGTATGCAGGGAAAAATTAAGACCATTCATGATGAATTCCTTGTCCTGTCTTGTTTAGTTCACAAAAATGAGTAGAA
Source organism: Ctenomys sociabilis (assembly GCA_004027165.1). Lineage (NCBI taxonomy): Eukaryota > Metazoa > Chordata > Mammalia > Rodentia > Ctenomyidae > Ctenomys > Ctenomys sociabilis. The sequence continues at coordinate 96,814 of PVKA01004396.1, forward strand.
CATTGGTCTTAAGAAGACAGCGCCTTTACAGTTCACAAAATATAAAAATGGTAGCCTCGTAGTAGATGTCTTAGTCACAGTACATGTAAAAGCATTCTTCAGTGCTCCATAATTCAGGACAATGGCAAGGCTAGGAAGCCTGGGCGCCCGCTTTCTTCCGAGTCACGGCGTTGTGCCTCATCATGCTGATGGGCGTACTGGAGGCTTTGAGATGTTCACCGTGCGGTGCCCTAAATGTGCATCAAAGGGGGAGAGATGAGCAAGACTCCTGGCTTACAAGAAAAATCGAAAGTAGTAAACTCCCTACTGGAAGGGTAGCATAAAATTTTTTCTTCATCAAGTGAACTTTTGTAATCTTTACTTGATTTTCATTTCTATATGCATAGAAAGATCCAATATATTTCACATGCTTGCATTTAATTCTTGTCAAGTAAAAATTTACATCTATTGAAATAATCACAATAATGAGGATAATTTAAGAATAATAAGATGTATAATGCTGTACAAATGCTGTAACAGAGCCGGGCATGGTGGCGCATGCCTGTAATCCCAGCACTCGGGAGGCTGAGGCAGGAGGATTGCTGTGAGTTCGAGACCAGCCTGAGCTACAAAGTGAGCTTAAGGCCAGCCTGAACTGCATAGTGAGACCCTGTCTCAAAAAGACAAAAAAAAAAAAAAAAAAAAAAAAATGCTGTAACAGTGTTACATTCAACTGTATATTAATTATGTAAATATACCCCCCATTTTATGCATGAAACTATAATTCACAAAGATTATAATTTAAGCTTATACAACCAGGAAGTGCCAGAGTTAGGCTTTATTCCAGCTCTAATCCCAGAACCCAAGATTTATTTCTCTGTTGTGCAGCTTTCTTAAGTCCAATTGCGTGATTATTTCTAGCGAGAAGGTAAAACTTTAATAAAAGTCCTACAGCAAAAGGAAGAAAAATGCTTCCACAATGTTTGTTGAGGATTAAAGTTGCAGAAACTCTCCCTGTGGGCTTAAAGCTAACATTAAAACTAAATCTCACTCCCAAATGCGCAGTGGGAAGGTGTGCCCAGGGGTGAGAATGTTGACATTAATAGTGTGATTTGTGCTGGAGTGCATGCTTGGTTTTCTCAAAGCATTCAGAGATGAACTAAAACTTTTGTTACTATGAATTTTTCTTTCTTTCAAATGCAAAAATAGCCACGTATGAGTTGTATAGACAAGATTTAAAATAGGTCAAAAGTCTGAAATTATCAAAAATATTTATCACAAAAAGCCAGCAGGGAAGGCTGCTGGTTCAGGCAGGCCAGGCTGACGTGTTCATTGTGAAGCGAACGCGAAGAAAGTGGGCCAGCCAGAGACCAGCCGGTGGGATAACCGCCGCAGCCCAGGACGCGTGGGCCGGGTCCTCGCAGTGGCTGGAGTCAGCAAAGCCAGCGACAGCGAGGAGCATCTTGACGCAGACGAGGTGCACCGCAGCGCAGGCGCTCATCTTCCTCCACACAAGTCCTGACTTCCAACTCCTACAAAAATAGTGCTGGGGTAACAGTGTGCACCCTCAGGCAAGCTTAGGCCAACCTCGGGCTTTTCCAAGGGAAGGCTTCTGTTCTAAGTGCTTCGGAAAGGCTTAGCGAAGCTGCGTCCTCCAAGAGGCGATTAGAAAGCTACAAAGCATGGATTGAACAGAGCCCCGACAGGTAAAAATTACTGTAAAATCTGAAAGTTATATGAGATTTCTTTTTTCTTCTTTTTTGTTTTTATAAACAAAACTTTTGCTGGAAGGGGAGGTGAAGCAGTCCCAAAATCTGGGCCACACAATCGAGATTCTGATTGTTTACATAGTTTTTGACTAGTTGGAACAAGGCTAGGAGAAAGTGTTTTGAATTCTGTTTACCAGAAGTAACAAAAATCAAAACAAATATTCAATTGGCTTCATAATGGAGCAAATATTTTCTGTATTATGTAGTAATGAAAGTCAGTGTACACTGTAAATAAAAGTTGTTCAAGGCCTGTGAGGGAAAAAAAAGCCAAATGTGGAACAGCAGCCACAGTCCTCCAGAGCAGAAAGGCTGGGAGATCCAGCACAGCCCCTGATACCGCAGAGTGGTGCAGGTTGCTTGTGCTTAGTGCTTTTCTTATTTTGGAGAAAGGGAAGCGTGTAACGCGCCAGCCAGGCTGGCTCCCTGCCCGTGGTGTCATTGCTCATCGAAATAACGGGAAAAAGAGCACCAGGCCCGGTGGGGGAAGGTGTCAGGGACACCAAGACCTGGGTTCAGGGTTATTTGCAAAGGGGCCAACAGAGCTGCAGGAAGAAGGGGAAGCAGCGGGCTGCCCTGGCCACGTGAGGCGGCTGTCGCTGTGGCCCTAGGGCAGGCGCAGCTTCCTGACCTAGGCAAGCCCAGGCTCTTGGACCCAGGAGCTCCTTTGGGGCATTCTCAGCTGGAGCCCCTCTGAACGCCTCCTGCTGTCAGCCTTTCTTGAAATGGGGTGAGCGCGCTCCGTGTGCAGGCTCCTCAGCGGCCCGAGGTGGGAGTTCCCTGCACACCCAAGAGCCTGAACTTTGACGTCTAAATGTCTCAGATGCCTGTTACACATGATTGTGCTCTTGTGAGCAACAGCCACTTGTTCAGTTTGTAGCTTTCAGTTCAAAGCTTTGAAAGCTTTCAGAAACTTTTTAGGACCTCACAAAGATAAGAAGCTTCTCTATACCCTCCAT
>PVKA01004397.1:0-99492 GCA_004027165.1 Ctenomys sociabilis
CTGAGATATCATCTCACTCCAGAAAGAATGGCTATCATAAGGAAATCAACCAACAACAAATGTTGGAGAGGTTGTGGGGAAAAGGGAACACTTCTCCACTGCTGGTGGGAATGTAGACTGGTACAACCATTGTGGAGGTCAGTGTGGAGACTCCTCAAAAGAGTAGGACTAGAAATCCCATTCAAGCCGGCTATCCCCCACTGGGAATTTTCCCAAAGGATCTGGATACATTGTATCATAGAGATATATGTGTACCTATGTTTAAAGCAGCACAATGTGTGATAGCAAAATCTTGGAAACAACCAAGATTTCCATCACATGAGGAATGGTTGAAAAAGATGTGGTATTTATATATAATGGAGTATTACTCAGCTATTAAGAATGATAAGTTTGAAGCATTTATACTGAAGTGGATGCCACTTGAACATATACTCATAAGTGAAATAAACCAGACACACATGTGCAAATATCGTATAGTCTCCCTAGTATAACAAGCAAAAAGCAGAAATACAAAGTAAAATACAACGTACAACAAGTAAAATCAATTGAGTCAGATAAGGCAAAGTGAATGGCATATGCTGCAGGATACTAATCAGCTTTTCTTGTGGATGGTTAACAACCTAAGATCACAAGTCAGAGTTGGAGAAATAGAAGAGCCACAAAGCCAGGCAATATTTTGGCCCTAGCCTTTCAAGGTCAGCAAAGACTCAGGACATAGGAGAACCTGTACCCCAAAGAATTTCTTAAAGTCCCACAGACCATTGATGGGAAGCATTATAGTGCCTTCAGTGTATGCAGCCTGCTGCATCCCTCATGCCACAGGTTTGCCAGCACTGTGAGTTACAGGATATCAGATCAACACCAAGAAATTTCACGTTTGTGGACTAATAAATATGCATAAATTAAAATTTAAAACAATAGCTGTTGTTCAAATAAAAAACATATTTAATAAGACATAAACAGGATAAACATACTGAAAATTTCAAAAGGATCATGAAAGAAGTCAAAGAAGACCTACACAAGTGGAGATACACACTGTGTTCATGGATAGAAAGATTCATGACAGTAGAGGGAAAACTTTCCTCCAATTGCTCGAGAGCTATAACATAATTCCTATCAAAATCCCAGGAAGATTCTTTTGTACTCAGAGACAAACTAATTCTTAAGTTGATATGGAAAACATAGGCTCTACAGTAGCTTAAACAATTTTGAAAAAGAATGTGAGAAAGCACAGTACCTGGGAACAATTCATATGTTCTAACTGTAATAATGCAGATAGTGGACTGATACAATGAGAGCTAGAGATCAGTGGGTCAGAACAGAGAACCCAGAAATAGTTGCAAAACTTTGCACAAATAATTTTTGACCAAAGTGTAAAAGCAGTTTCGTGGTAGACGAACAGCCTGTCAACAAGGAATGCTAAAGCAAGAGGCATCCAGATAGGCAAAGAAAACAGATTTCCACCTCAACCTGGATGTGTACTAGAGTAACCCAGGAAATCTGGCAAACTCCACTTAATGGTTCATTACCCAACTCAAAAATGGTCCAGTGTAGCTAATCTGGAATGTGTGCTATGTGGCAGAACTTGAAAGAGCCTGTCCAGGTGATTCTAGAGTAGAGCCTAGGAGAGACTCTTGCTGGAACCTGAGTGGAAAGCCAGCTCCCCCTGCCCACCCTGACATCTGTCTCCTTCTGCCCATTCTTATAGGTCTGGCCCCACATCCAGCCTTGTGCCTGTCTGTGAGATCAGTCCACTTTACTGTCCTTTCTGTGCCTGTGCTCAGCCATCTGCGACAGCACATGTGTTTCCCTAGACATCACACCTGCTCCCAAAGAAGACACAGAGCTGAGTCAAGACCCTTCCAGAGTGGGCTGGGAGGACAGTGTCCCTCCCCCCACGGAGGCAGGGACACCACCTCACCTTGGCTGAGCCAATAGCTAGTCCATCCAGGTAGGTGGAAACAGTACAGTTCCTTTTCATTTCCTTGGTGACAACCACAGCCAAGTGATGCCACTGGCCGCAGGCCAACAGCTGGCCACACCTGACCTGAAGCTGGCGCCCAGCAGACGGCTCCATGGTGTCCTCAGGCTCCATGACATCTGAAAGAGAACACAAATGCCAGACCATCCTGTGGTATCCCACACCATGTCAGGCACCTGGGGAAGAGGCCTAGCCCTCTTTTGAAACATGACAATATCAGCAGTAACAGTCATGGCTTCTCGAGCACCAGGCTCTGGTTATTTTACTGTCACAAGAAGGTAGATTTTTGCTGCTCTGGTTTCATCCTCTAGAAGCACTGAGAGCTTAGGTAACTCACCCAAGGTTGCCCTGCCAGGATTCAAACCTAGGGGACAGATTCCAGTAAGGTACTGTGACACACACATGCTGCCAAGGCCTGGGAGGCCACTTGCTATGGCCAAGGATGTCACTGATTTGGACTTTCCCTGTGCTGCCTGAGTAATTGGCTCTGGGGACACCATACTGTCAGGAAGCCTAGACACTCTGGAGACCCCTTAGATAGGAGAACTTGGGGAACAAGGCCAAGATCCCAAGGGCAGAATGAGGAGCAGGCAGGAATAGCAAACCTGCACTCCCTTCATGGCCACTCCATGGAAAACCATGAGCTGCATGAAGCCTGAGGCACAAAACTCTTACCTGCTTTGTTCTTCCAACAGGGGTGGAACCTAGGGGCCATGCCCCTAAACTGCAGAGCCCAGCAGTCACCAGACTGTACACCCATCCAAGGCCAGAGCCTCTAACTCAGCCCCCTCTTCCCTAGTGTGGCAAAACCACTTTGGATCCCGAGGCTCACCCAGGGGCTGGAACTCCTTCTCTTCTGTGGACACCACCAAGGAGAGGCTATCTGGGCAGAGGCTGGCAGAGAAGCAGACAAAGGGCTGCTCGGTCCTGGCCAGGTGGCGCACCAGGGTGAGGAAGCGTAGTGGGTGGGCCTCCGTGACAGTGGCCTGCTGGCTGATCAGGAACCAGCAGGAGAAAGTGAGGCCCCCAGCGGGAGGGAAGGGCCTGGCACCACCTGTCACAACACAAACACAGCCTGAGGCTTTGCCCCTTGGTTGGTGTGTGCTCACTGGGCTCTGGGCTCTGGGCTCTATGTCACACAGAGGAGGTGCTGGGCCCAGCCTGCCTCACACCCCACATCCAATTCACAAACAAGGACACTGATGTCCCATCACACAAGACAAGCAGGAGGCCGCCTGAATTCAGCAGCGTTCTTGCTGTGATGTGTTTCTGCTGGACTACATGGTGGTCTCAAAGCCTTTCACAGTCTGCTCCCCTGCCCTCCACAATCCTCGCTGCCTTGCCATAGAGCAGAAGGGTCATCACTGTCCCCAAGGCCTGTCACCACCTGGACCCCTGCTCAGCTGATCTGAATCCAGGCTTCGTGCTCCACGGAGCAGTGGAAACTTGATAGTGGACACTTACTCTGCTCCAGAGAAGTGCCACGTGCTCTGTCCCATAACAGGGCTGGAGACACAGGTGGATGGTAGACACCTGGTGCCCACCCTGCCTGGGAAGAGGTCTGTCCTGAATCCTGAAGGCACCAGCTCTCAGCACCCACCTGCTGTGGGAATTAGAGTCCCTCAAGGCAGGCAATGTGCCTGTCTCTGCCCATACCAGGTGCCACACAGTGAATCACACCCAGACTCAGAGACCCAGTCACCATGAGCCTCTCAGTGCTGGCACCATAGCCAGGCTCTGAAGCCTTGGGACGCAGTGGCCAACACCCTTGTCCTAGAGGATGTAAGCAAACTCAGCAGCTGGAGGATGACCCTCTGTGGTTACTCAGGACCAAAGAGAAGATTCACACTTTCAGGAAATGCTAAGTCGAAAATGACCACTGGGGCCACAGGAAGGCTCACTCCTGGAGCCAAAGGGGACCTACCTGTCCCAATCCCTCCAGAGACAGAGTACTCAGTACTGGCCCCCATAACAGTCGACAGGGTTGGAATAAACAGGCACCTGGGAAGAAGAGACCATCTCAGAGCAGCAGCTCCCCACGTCAGCAAGGCTGTCTGGGCCACAGCACTCAGGGGCCACATCCCAAGGCCACAAAGCAGCTGCTGCTATTAGGAGACTCCAAAGAAAGGGCACACACTGGAAGTGGGAGGGGGATGGCATAGAGTAGGAGGCAGCCACAGTAGGGAAGGGGGCTCTGGTCCTCCTGGCTGGGGTCACTGCTCTGGGAAGTCTCAGAGGCAGATGCCTGTGACTGAGAGAAGTAGGACAAGACAGGAGCTAGTTTTGTAATCCATGTTCAATGCACTAGAGGTGCTAGGAAGGTAATAAATTGCTCTCAGAGTCATAAACACCTTCATACCCGTAACCCTCCACAGACATGTCAAATTCCACAAAGGATGGAGCCAGGGCTGCCCTCTGTGGCTGCAGGTTGCGTGGCGAGGTCATGGAGATGAGACTCAGTGCCATCTGAAGGGCCGGGGTAGAGTCCTGGGTTCCCCCAAAGGACTTGCTACTGTGAACCACAGCAGGACCAGTGCCGGTGGACCCTTCCACTGTTCCTGGATCTGCAGCTGGAGACTCTACAGCAACAAATGAGAAAAAAAGATCCTGGGCCTGTGTGTCCACCTCACCCCAGCCAGGTGGACACACAGCAGTCGCAGAGCACTTCCAACCTCTTGGGGAGCACCAGAGAGCACACGAGCTGGCTTCCTAGCAGTGCCCCTGTTCACTCCAGCACGTGCCCCGTTCCAGTCCCACCAGATCACCCCTGCCTCAGCCTTAGTGTCCTGTGGGATCTTACAACTGGGGCTCTGCAGCCCCCATTTCTCCCAGCCGCCTTCCTGTCTAGCATCCTCCCTCTGGTCATCAGCCAGGCTCCCTTCTGGCCCCTCATTCCTCAGAGTTGTGAAGGACGAAGGAAGCCTGTGGTATGCCCATTGCCGGGGGCACAGCAGGTGCCATGGAGTCACGAGGGAGACTCCATCACTGTCTTGTGATCTGGGCCCCAATGGCGGGCCAGTGTCCCAGCACCCAGCTGGAGAGGGAGGTGGGCATCTTTTCCCACTGGACCTGGCCTTTCTCCAGAGACCCTGACCCCTGAGGAACAGATTAAAGCCATTCTTAACCCCATCACTTTCCCTGTGGTGGGAGACCCGTCCCCATGCCCATCAGCCTGCTCTCACTCCCTAGTGTACCTGAGCACCCAGGGGTGATTCCACTGCCCTCAGGAGATGCTTTGAGGAGCTTCGCCGCAGCTGACAGGGGTCGGGAAATTCCTAGTCCTAGAAACTGCCTGGACATCAAGACATATGGGGGAACCAGTGAGGACATTGTACAGGCAGAAGTTTTCTCCCTCTGTCTGAGCCACTTCCCTAAGCATCCAGTACCTGCTCCCTGTGCCCTGCAACTTCCCAATCACCATGCAGACCGTGCTCCTCCCAGTCAGTTCTCCAGGGGAACCCTGTGAGGTGTGCCATTCACAGGCCTCTAGGAGCCTGCCTGGCAGCAGGGTGGCCCACCTGGGTTGCGCTGGTGGAGGGGCTGGCTGGTGGCGCTGTGCAATCCTGCCATGTGTAAGTAGGGGCCAAGTAGTGCAATTCGCATTGCTGCCCTCCGTGTGCTCCTTCAGGGCCTCAGAGGGCCCTTGGAGACTCTTCATCCCCTCCTGCCCCACCCATGCCTTCACATCATGCACAACTGCCCCTGCTGCAGGCTGCCTCGACTCCCGGCTTCCTGGGAGCTCGCCTAGACATCAGGGATCGTCCCAGTCTCATCGCCTGCAGCCCTTCCCTGAGTCACTGTTGCCGTGTACGGGCTTTGTCTGCCCTGTGAGCACAGATCAAGGTCTCGTCTATGGGCTCCAGTGTTGAGTGCCGGCAAGGCAGGGAGGGGCCTCGGGACACCTGCCCACACACAGGTGCTGCCCGTCACTCGGCAACACACTGCGGGATTCAGGCATACCCACATGGTACCTGAGCACGTCCGGCTCGATGGCCTGGGAGGCCAGCTTCTCGAAAATCCTGATGAGACGTGCATGCAGGGGGCTGCTGCTCGAGCTGAGAGCCCCGAGGCAGGAAGCCATGAGCGTCCTGAGCATGCCCGCCTCACACATGATCTGCCGATTCTTCTCCGACTTCACCAGGGACAGCAGGTGGCTGGCCACAGAGCACTGGATCTCTTCTGACAGCTAAGAGGTGTTAGAAAGCAAGGCAGCCATGAGCTCTTGGGGCCAGTGTGTCCTTTGGGAGACTCGGACAGGCATAGGTGGCGGAACAGGCAGACTATGGCCCATGGCACCAAACCCTGTCTGTCTCTTGGGTGCTTCCATGAGTTCCCTGGTCCACATGGCAGCCTGAGGGAGGCTGGCCCATGGGGACACCGCACTGCAGTCAGCTGCAGGTCTCGGCAAGAGCCCCAAGAGCAGCTGCACAAGGCTCAGCAGTAGTACGAGTACTGCCTGCTTGCGTGATGTTAGGACCTTTCTGACTTAAATGCTAGCATAGAAAAATCTACGTTTCCACCTAACAATCCAGGCTCATGCCTCCTCGCAAGGAGGGAACAACTCAGGCTGTTGATACTGGGTAGTAGCTGTCACAGCGGTGCCACACCGTCCCCTCTGTCTTCACCCACTGGGCTCCCACGTTAGAGTGTTGGTGTAATGAGTACAGTCGACCTGAGTGTGTGAGCCTGCCAGAAGTACCCCCCAGACACACATCTCACACAGACACACACACCCATGTATGTGCACATATGTACACACACATGCATGTATGCCCACAGCTATAGCAGGCGTGCTGGTCCTAATGTCTCCCAGATGTCAGCTTCTCCACCACTGTGTCCCTCTGTCTGCCTCTGGTCCTGCTCTTGTCCTAGGGATGCTGAGCTCTCCTCTAACCTTCTGCTGGGTTTGAAGCGCCTTTGTGCCCCTTGAGGAAAAGAATGTGCTTTGTGCCCCTTGAGGAATGGAATGTAAGCAGAAAGTAAGCTCAGTAAGTATTTGAGCAAATACAACACAATCATTTTAACAATCTCCTTTTTATATAAAAAGATGAAGCCAGGCTTGGAGACTTAAACCTATAATCCCAGCATGTTGACAGGCAGAGGCAGGAGGATTGCAAGCTCAACACCCAGGCTGGGAAACTTAGCACCTCAGCAAAAGGGAGTGATCCCATGCTGAGGGGGGAAGCCAGAAGTGAGGAGGGGCCTGACACACTTTTACAGTAACCCTCGCTCAGGACCCCATGGGACTCCTGTGAGAATTGCACTCGCACTTCTGAAGAGCACCTCCTCTCCACCCCACACAAGGGACATGCTCAAATCATCTCTGGATCCCCCTTCTCTTCCAATTGATGTCTCTACATCCAGAAAGCAGAATGAGACCTGCCCAAGCTGGTTTGTGCCCAGCAACTCTCACACCATGGCTTTCGCTGGGATAGCTTGTCACAGTGAACCCACTGAACTCTGATGCCCCCTGCTCTTTCTGTGATGTTGTGGTGATGTCTCCTGCATCCTCCCCTTCCTTCTCCATGTGCTCGAGACCAAAGCGAGCAGTCATTCGTTGCGCCCTGAACGTCCCTTCCACCAGACCTGTGTTAGTACATTTGGTAACTGCACTCTTTTAATTTGGGGTGAGAGTTGGGGAGACGTCTGTGTGAAGCAAGATGCAAAAATAACATTGCACTACATTATTAATAAGAGCTAAAAATAAAAGCTATAATCTCCAAATTTTATTAACAGCACTTTGGTTATTGCTTTGGGATTTTTGGTTTTGAATTTTTGTTGTTGCTGCTTTTTTTTCTTTTTCATTTTTAAACTGAGCAATAATACAATTTAAATAAAAAACAGAAAAAGAGAGAGGAAGAAAGGAAAAGTTTTCAGAAGGGAGAAATGCTGATCTTGTCTAATGGTGCCACAAGTTTACTCCAAAACTGTTCAATGACCCATAATGGAGGAGAGAAAATTGATCGTCCTCATTATTGCTACAACTCTGTCAATAACAATATCGCCTTGTTTTGAATAAAATGTGCTGCTTTTTTTCAGTGTTGGTTCCAGTAAAGTGGGGTTTTAGTGAAAATGTGAGTGGTAGCAGGAAGCCAGGCTGTTTCCCCCTGCAATGGGATTGATTTTCCTATGGCACACAATTTCCAATACAGGAAAGGGCCCATGCTCAATCAGGACTGCATGTAGAGTGTGGGGTGCAGGCCAGCAGGGAGCAGGGCCTTCGAGCAAGTGGGTGCAGAGTGGGCCTTTCCACACCACATCCTGCCCCTGTCCCATACTTTCTCCTGGTCCAAGTCATCTGGTCCCAAAGTCTCTTCAGGGCCCAGTTCAGGTGGGAAGGTGGCCTAGATCCTGTGGTGGCTTAGTCCTGAGTCCTGGGTCTTGTGGCTCAGATGTGGTCTCTGCCCTGGGAAGTTTGTCCCCAGTGTGGCAAAGTACTGGGCCTGGGTGGAGACCCTCAGGTCAGAGGGGTGAGGATCTCTCACCATGCGACCTCTCACTGTGTCACTCTCCCATCTACCTTTTGGCCCCCACCAGAGCTGAGCCTATACCAGTGTCATGCCCTTGAGCCTTCAGAGCTGGAAGCTGCATGCACCTCTGTTCTTCCCACAGAACCCAGCCTCAAGAACTCAGTCACAGTAAATACAATGGACTGCTACAAAGGAGTGCTTCCAAGAGGGGAGGTTATGGAGTCTGGACCCAACCATGCTGACCTGACAGAGAGAGATCCACCAGGCCAAGCATCATCTTCCCCCAGACCTCCTAAAGGAACTGGAGATTTTATAAGCTAGCTGAGTTTGGATTCACAGATCGGTCCACTTCTGTTGAAATGTTCTTTGATGATGTGGGATAAGAAGTGCCAGGCTTTGAGCGACCTCAACTCACACATTATCAAACACCACAGAGAAAGTTCTGGAGACAAACTGGCTCACAGTGTGCAGGACTTGACAGGTGTGTCGGTTTTACCGCGCCCCCCACTTCCTTAGTCAGTTGACTCACAACATGGGCGGGAGAGTCCCATGCTAACCCAGGCCGACCACCCCGATCACTGGTTTGTGCAGGCTCAGAAGCTCCTGGTCTTGGGGTAAGACAGAAGCCACACCTGTAGGGTGCCCTCCCTCCACATGCTCAGACAGCAGAGGCGAGCACACACGTGCATGGACAGTGCTGCTGAGTCCTGTGCTCTTCTGCGGATCATGTGGATTTGGTAGCCGGTGCCTCCCGGTAGAAGGGCCTCGGAACTCATTCTGCAGAACATTTCTCCTTCGGATGTGACCTCCCTTTGGTCCACGCTGTCCTCCAGCCCCAGTGACATTCTCGCCCTTTGCACTGATGCCCAGAGATGGGGGTGGGGTCTGTCCTAGTCCCATCCTTTTGCTGAGATGCTACTTCACTGGGGCAATAGTGCACACACCCTCCCTTCCAAGAAACCTGGCAGACCTTCCCCACCAGCTCCATGTCCTCACTTCCCCTGGGGTGAAAAGCACGCTTTACCTGGTTCTCTTTCTTCCTCTCTCCTCCTACCCTTCTCCTCTTCCTCCCCCAGTCTTTTGCCATGGTAAACTAAAGATAAAGACCCTGCACCTTTATTTCTTCATGTCTGTCTCTAATCCCCTTGTGACAGGTGACCTGTAATTGCAGGTTTAGGTGGTATAGAACCCAGGTGGTATACCTCATCCTGAGGGCTGACCAGGTTGTCAGAAAAAGTGATGCACCAATTAGGTGTTGAAAACAGTTAAGACAGCGCCAGGGAAGCAGGGAAACGACTCTCCCCATAAGGGAACAGCGGTGGGCAGAGGCCAAGAGGTGATTTTCAGAGAAGCCTGAGGTCACACAGGACAGAAGCAACATGAGGGCCCTGGCACACCATACAAAAGTACCCACTCTGCAGCCATCCTGGTCTTGAGGCACCACAGCTCCAGGAGAATCTGAGACTGCAGCCCAGAGCCCAGAGCTCCTTGGACTGTGCATGCTGGAAGGAGAGCAGCCTGGCGACCAAGGAGGCCCTTGCTCTTGAGAGTATTGGAGACACCCGAGCCCCTGGTGCAGGTACCCTGAGAAAGGAAAGACCTCTAGCAGTACTCAGACCACAGGGCCACACTCTGAACACTGCTTCCACTTCACACTCCAGCCCCTGGCCTGGCCCACTCCAAATTAGTATCCAGGATCCTGCTCCAGGTCCCCAGCCTGGGCCTAACATCCTGGACCCATATGGCTGTACCCAAGCTCTCAGCCAACCATCTAGCTGGCCTGCTGCTGTCCCCTCCGACAAGTGGAGTTCACCATGCATGGTCCTCATCCTTGGCCCTTTCCTGTGAAATGTGAACACACCTGAGGGCCAGGCACAGACCCGGCTCTCTCCACATAACTGTTCCTGATCGACTCTGCTCAAGCTGGTCAGACCTCCCCTCCCCTCTCTGCCACCTTCCAGCCCTTCCTCCATATTTAAGCTGGCTGCCATCTGAACTCAGCTCAGCTCACCCCGAAAGTGCAGAGCCAGGGGAGTGAAGTGCCCAAGTCTTAGTTTACAAGTAAACAGCAACCCTTAGTTCACTAGCAGTCTTCTGCTATCAGCTGATCAATAGTTCATTGGCTAGAATTACAGCTAAAATATCTCACCTTCCATTTCATATTTCCAGTAGGGTGTTTTGCAAAGAGCAGTTAATGCTTTTTTTTTTTCTTTTTAATTTTTTATAACTTTTTGTTGTTTTGTTTTGTTTTGCTTTGAAAGCAATTTGTGTGTTTATATCTGGTAACCTAAACGGCCAATTTGAAGATAACATCATGCAATGCAGCAACCGTTGCTGAATTCCTATTACTTTGCTTAGTGAAATTTTTGTATCATTTTTTAAAAAAATCATTTATTTATTTGGTACAGGGTCTTGCTACACAGCTTGGACTGCTACTGATCCTGTTTCAGCCTCCCCAGTGTTGGGATTACAGGGGTGCACCACCATGCCTGGTTTCAGTAGCCAGTACAGTACACTTGGGGTTCCAGGGATCAAACCTGGGTCCTTATGCTTGCCAGGCAGGTGCTTAAGACACTGAGCTATCTCCCCAGCCCTACATCATTTCTAATACTATTATTTTTTAATTACTATTTTGTATTCTTAAAAAAAAAACATAGATAAAAATATTTCCCACAGTGTACCCACCAACACTCAGCTTCCTAAGAACACAGGCTTTCCATGCTAGGCAGCCAGAGAGCAGCTATGGTAGAGCCAGTGCCTACAACACGGCCACAAGCCAGATGCAGGCAATGTGTCAAAGATCTCAAAGTCACATCTCCTCCTCACCCCAGGACCACACTGTCACACCCACTTTGCAGATGAGAACACTGAGACTTGAAAACGTTAGGTCAGCATCCCCAGATCAAGTAGCCAATGACAGGCAGAGCTGATCCTCCAGCCCAGATCTCCCTCGCCCAGAGCCTGAGACTCTAACACCTCATCCTATGCTCATCATAAGGGAAAGGACCGGTAAAGGAATCCAGCATCTATAAGTGTCATATACCAGTGGCCAACAGAAGCCTTGAACATGCTAGTTGTCCTCCTGGTTCTTTCCCCTTGGTTAACAGGAACACCTTCTCCAGGACTTGCTGCAGGCCTCACCTGCCCTGTTGTGACACCTGACCTCATTTCCATCTCCAGCTCTGGCCCAAGGCCTGTACTTTAGCAATAGAAATCAGATAACACTAGGGTTCAGGCAGAAGAAGTGGTCTACAGAAGTCACTCAAGTAGAGACAGGAGAGGAACTCTGAGAAATCTGCCTGACAACTCGCCAGAGCCTCTGACCCATCATTCCTGGACCCTGGTGGCTCATTTCTGCTCTTCTCCCTTTGAGCTGCATCTACTCTGTAAGAGGCTGCCCTGAGAAATCATCTGGACTTTTCCTAGGATGTAAAATGGTTTTACCCAAGAAAAACAGGAATTATTGAGGGACAGGGCTCAGTGGGAAAGTACATAGCAAACCAAGACATTTGGGAATCTACTGTGCTAGAATAAAACAAAGCAAAGGTCCTGCTGAGCCAGTTTCCTGGGTGGAAAAAAAATGTCTGTTTCCAAGCAGCCCTTACGTGCCGCAAGCGGGGCTATTAGTGCCATCGATATTTTAGTTATCTGAAACCCACACGATTAGTTGAATGTGTTTGAAATACAGCAGATTCCAGAAAATGCACACTTTTCTAAATTTAGGCCCAGATGTGCTGACAAATCCACAGGACCCCTGTCTCTTCTTCCTGGGCCTTAGGCTGTGGGAGTTCCCACTACATCAGCCTCTCCACAGTGGCTGCCGCACCCCAGCACCAAGGGCAGACTGGGAACACACTCGGACTCTGTGATGTTCAAGCCTGACCGGGTTCCTGCTGTCTCAGGAAAGGCAGCGTGGGGGCGGCAGGGGTTCAGGCCTTCATCGGAGACACAAACCCACTGCTCAGCAAGTGCGTCAGCCCTGTCAGTGGCTGCGAGCCTCAAGCCTCCATCTGTGAAGCAGGAACATGGATGGCTTCTCGGGCTCCTCAGAAGACACAGCCATGTGTGCTCAGGAAGCCTCTGGCGCAGTGAGCAAACAGCAGTGTCTAGCACACACTCCCGGGCTGGGAGCTTAGACTCACCACCCAAGCGCTCATTACTGCTTAATGCAGCCCTCCCAAAGATGTGCTAGACAGGCTGCTGCTGCCCCATCCCACACCCAGTGCAGAGGCAAAGAGGCTGACACTTTCACAGGTTCCTGAGTGCTGAGCGGCCCAGCGGAGGTCTGCTCATGCTCTGCTGTATTCAGAGCCTGCTCTGCCATCTAGCATGACTGTTCACTTAACAGTGTGATGGTGGATAGTAACCCCAGGAAGCTTAGCTGTCTTGGCTTGGCACTCAAGGCCCTTCTCACTGTGGCCTTGAAGTCCTTTCCAGCCCCACTGACTGCCTTTGTCTTCTCAGACAAATAAGCACCTTCATTTGCACATCTGTATCTAGGCTTCTCCTCCCTGCTGCCCAATATGATCTGGGCGACCCATCTTTTCTTTAAAGCCTCACCCACTCTACCGTGGCCAACCACTTTGTGCCTTTCCCTCTGCCGTGTCCCAAAGTCCTGTGAGCCAACCCTGCCCAGCAGAAGGACACTGTCCACCCCCGCCCCACACTCCCCTCTGACTGTTCCCCTCCAACCCAGATCAGGACTGTTGAGTTCACTCTGACTCCCCAGAGACAGCCCCAGAGACAGCCCCAGGCTTTTGAAGTTATTCCCATAAGCAATCCTAGCTGTCCATGGCTCCAACACAGGCTGAACCCTAACTGCGTTGCATGGACAGGGCCTCCGCCTTGAGTCAGTTACCCCCATCCCCCAATGCTTGAGCATCCAGGAAGGGCAAGCATCTTCCCAAAGACTTACCTTTCTGGAGCCAACTCCACTCCAAGAACACTGAGCTGCACTTCGCCTTTGCCTCCTACATAGGACAATTTCCACCTCCCAGTTTTGTGTTTTTGTTTTTTTTATACCAGGAACTGAACTCAGGACCTTGAGCTTGTCAGGCAGGCTCTTATGCCACTGAGTTATCTCCCTGGCCCTCAGCTCTGTTTTTAATAAGGATAAGGTGTCAAAGACAGAAAAATAACTAGATTATCTGTTCCCAAGAGCAGCTTGCAGTGCTGACATTTTGGAGAAGACAAAACAAAACGAACAAACAAAAAAATAAACACCACTGCCAGGCTGAACACGGAGCTCCTCCAACACGGCCGCTGTGAGGGATAAACCAGAACATGACACTCGTAAGGTCACCTAAGGATTGGGCCCTAAGACGACATCTGCACCATGGAAACCCACTCACCTCTCATGCCAATGGAGAGAGAGCTTTAAGAGCTGTCAATGAGGATGAAGGGAGCGGAGTGCATCCAGCAGACTGGAAGGGGCTCTCTTCCTCTTCATAACACTGCCACCTACTGAGACCTGTGCCCTCCCAGCACCCAGGGCCACTCAGGCTCCAAGTCCTCTTTGCTTCAGCGTGTTTGAGAGGTCCCATTTTTTATTTGATTTACTATTCTGCTATTATGAGATTTCCCCCCACCCCTTTTGGAAATTAATTACTGTAATTATCCAACTTTTAATGGCTGCTGATTTAGCATCTGCAGAAAATATCTGAGAAAAATGCACCACTACGTCTCATTTGCATATGTGAGAGACAGGGAGGAAGAACCTGACTGTTCCTGCACTGCTCACTGTGACCTGAATGACAGAATTTCCTACTAGGGAAACGATTTCCCAAGATCCTGCTAAGATTCTTGCATTTTCTTTGGTATCCCCCTCCCTCGTTTGAAAATCAAGTAAATAAGGGCCTCCCAGAAAATCTCAAATTTTGTTAGAGGGCTTTGAACCTCCCGGAGCCCTAAAATCACACCATTTCTTCCTTTTTAATTTAAGCCTTCACTGTCCACTCACTTGGGAGATTGTGGGCCTGATCAGTCTGCAATAACTAATAATAAAGGATATTATTAACCGGGTACCAGGGTCTTCTGAACAGAGTTTCCACACATGTAAGAGACAGCAGGGTGAGCCACTGTCCACAGGACCTGTGTCACTTTGTCAGTCACCAGCAGACTTTTGCAGAGTATATCTACCAGTATGACTAGCAAGACCACTGCCCAAGCAGTTGGACAACCTTGGCTAAGGCAAAGGCACTAGAACAGCATACAGCACCCAGCATGTGTAACCCTGTGTCCCGTGAGAGCTGGGAAGACCAGAGACCACAAACACACACACTGAGCTCGAGCTTCAGGGATCTTCATTATCCCTGATCTGCTGCAAAACCTGAGATAGCTGCACAGCTCTCCAGGCACTACCAGATGCTGGAGGAGCAATTAGGTTTATCCCTGGCTGGTGCCCCCTGGGAGCCCTAAGCTTGAGTCCTCAAGCAGCCTCCTCTTGAGGCACAGGGACAGGCCTGATGGAGAGAGCCACAGACAGGAGACACAGGGCTCCTGACAGTGTGAGCAGGCCCCGGACCCAAGAGCCAGCCAAGCCACAACAATGACCTCACGGAAGTGCTGGTTCTATGGGAGACAGACCCTGCGTGGGTGGCCCAGCGTGGCCAGGACCACAAAAGCAGAAGCCATCCTGGCCGATGTGTGGACCAGAGGCAATGCAGCCACATACTACTCAGCAATGGACCACGTCCTGAGAAATTCACTGCTGGGCAATGTTACTGTGTGACCACCACAGAGGGCACTTACACAAACTGGGGCGACTACGATGCCACCAGGAAACAGAATCCGAGGGGTCAGCATCACGAGGGTCCTGTCACCGGCTCACATGTCCTTGTGCAGCCATGTCTGGGGTCATAGGTGGGGTCATCATGCACTTTTACCCACGTTACCACACCTGCTTCTCTCTCACAGGGCCTGTGAAGATGGCTCCCACCCAGGACACACAATCCTACCATTCATGTCACTCCCTGTGTCATCACTCTCCAGCAGAGGGATGGAAATCAGAACAGGAGGTCGCCACAAGACGCAGGCACATGGACTCCTTAGGCCTTTTGTAGCTCCAGTACCAAATACTCCAGATTGTTCTGCCGTCACTGTCTGCGCTTCACCTCTACTCTGACTCAGAATGTGATGAATGATGCCAAGCACCTGTCATTTCTTCCTGAAACAGCCTCTTTTTTAATCTTCTTTGCCTGGCAGAGGTGCCAGGCTTAGCGCACTGCCCACAGGTGGGACCAGGCTTAATAACAGTCCAAGCAGAACCCTTAGAGTCATCCAAGCCATTGGAGCCTATGTTTCCCCAGTCGTTAAAACTGAGACAACAGCATTTCCAGTCAAGCAGCTGTGAGGACAGAGCACCGTCCTGGGCCAGGTACCCCTCAGCTGCCCTCTCCATTGGCTTCCACCATGGCTCTAGCCACCGTGCTGCTCGTCATCGTGGCTGCTAGTCATTATACGTTTTCTTCAACTCTCCCACATCCTCTCTCAAAGCTTTTAAGAGATGGAACCTTCAAATTGAGAGGACTCATTCAGATCCGCCTGCTCGGTTGCCCCACGTCTTCTCAGTGCCATCCCCAGCCCCGTGCCCACTTCTGCACCACTCTACCTCTACAGAGGGTTTGGCCTTCTGTCACCACAGGAGACTGTATAACTTTGGTCTTTCTGTCTCCCCACTGCCTGTGCTCTCATTCCCCCAGAGCCACAATCCTATCAGTTCTTTCTTGGAGAAGGTCTCCAGACTCCTGTGTCCACCCTCTTGCACACCCAGCACCCAAGTGCACAGCCCTGACTCTGGGTGCTGCTTCCCAGCTAGCTCCCGCTCCTTCCTTCCCCACCACTTAGCCTCACGCTATCCATAGCAAACAGCCGCAGCACTGTTTATCACACAATCCCCTAAGTGTGCCATCCTGCGCTCACTCTGGAGACCGTCATTATCCTGGGGACAAGGTCCCCCACCCTGGGGGGCATCTCCCCCTGCTGCAGCTCCTTCCAGCTGGTTAATGGACTCTCATCACTCGCTGTTCTGCCCCATCACAACCTCCACCCATTCACTCAAATTAGCCTCCTTCCCGCCCTCCCTCCTGTCAGTGTCTTGGCACTCTCCCTCCCTAACTATCATCTGTGATTGTGCATTGATCTGAGCATGTATTTATGTGGTCCCCTGCCCTGTCCTCACCTCCCTGTGTGTCTCCACCACAGACACAGCCTCTAGGTACAGCCTGTGCATCTCTGGTTAGCCCTGTGTGTCCACCAGAGCACAAAACTGTGGTCTCAGCCAAACCCATCATCAGGGCCCACTGGTACCTCAGCGCCAGGATTATGCACAGCACCAGGCCACTCCCAAATGTCCAGCCACTCTCAGTCACATTCTGTTCACCTGCTGCTTTTGGAAGATCACTTCCCAATGAAAGTAACCCACTTCGAAAGGCCTTGCAAGGGTGGCACAAATCAGTCAAGGATCCCTGAAAGGGGCACCACCCAAGGTGCTCTGCTATCATAGTACTGAAGGAGGGGAGAGAGAGAGAAAGGGAAAAAGAGGGAGGGAAGGAAGGAGAGAGAAAGGGAGAAAGAAAGAAAAGGAAGGAAGGAAGGAGGGAGAGAGAGAGAGAGAGAGAGAGAGAGAGAGAGACTTGGATCAGAGGAGCTTGAACGATCTGCCATGGGACACACAGACATGCACCCATCCCATCAACAGGTACCTGTGGGTGGTCCTCAAGGTACAGGCGGGGCAGCAGCCTCACCATGATGCACACCATCCCAGGATGCATGATCACAGAATCTCCTTCATCCAACCTACAGAGAGAAGAGCAGGCATCAAGCAGGAGGCACATCAGGCTCTCCTCAGCATCCTTTGGATCTTGCCTTTTCAGCAGTCCAAAACCCACATTCTGTTACCCTGACCTGACCCTTCCACACCCAGTGTCCCAGCTGTATCATGAAGAAGGCCATGCTTCAGCTTTCTCTGGAGGCAGGGAGCCGGGGCTCGAAGGCACTGGTCCCACACAGAGCCGAAGCTCATCAGAAGCCACTTTGGGATGTGAGGGTGATCACAAAAGTCCCACCCACTGGGTGCCCACACTGGCTGGTTCCACTCATGAAATACACGGAAACACACCCTATATTTCCACCAACAGGTGAATGGATAAAGAAAATGAGGCATTCACACATGGTGGAGCACCACCCTGCCATAAAGAAGGATAAACTGGAGTCATTTGTGGAAAAATGGACACACGCTGAGACCATAATGTTGAGTGAAATAAATCAGGTACACAACCTTAAATGCTTTCTCTTATATGAGAAACCCAAACTCTAAATAAATTAAAGAGCACATTAAAATCTAGATGATAAGAAACAAGGAGACAGATCCTTTGCAAAGGGGAATTGGACAGAGAGATGGAGGGAGGGAAAGGGCAGGCAGGGAAGGGGAGAAAGAGAATTCATCTGTGCTGTGCACATGGCCCAGCTCCCCTTGGTGAATGTGACCGTTATGACTGCAAACAAATCACCGGATGGGACTCCTGGCTCAGCTCTGGGGATTATGAAAGCAAGTGGGGGAAGAGAAGGAAACTGAGCGCAAAGCACCAAGGACCTGGCAACGGCCTCCAGGCCTCCTTCTCCAGCACTCCCTGATGTGGATGTCCCAGAACCTGAATTCTGCACCAGGTGCGGGTGGGGGAGGGAGTCTGCTACTGCTCACCCCGGAGCCCGGAGCCCGGATGCAAAGCCGAAGTCTCTGGTTTCTCTGTTCTCTCCCACCACAAATCCCAGTAATTCCCATGGAAGCAGCAGAAACAGGCAGCTGCCAGGCAGGTTCCCGCTCCCTGGTGGGGCATCTGTGTGCCTCAGGCACAGGTCAGATCAGCCTCCCTTACTCCTCGCTCTGCGTGTCCAGTGGAGACAGATACAGTGCAGTGGAGGGGCAGAAACTAATGTTCTCTGGTGTTTCAGGCAGAGGAGAACGAGGACCCCAGGAAATCAAACAGTGTCCCAGAGAGGATGAAGGGGAGGAGGCTGGGAACAGCGCAGCTACTGACTTTGCATCTGTGCTCAGTTCTGACTGTGTTGAACCCACCGTAACAGGGGCAAGCATTTGCTGAGACTGATTACTATGCAAAGCAAATGGGGAGCACAAGGTGTGACTGAAAAACACAGTGCATTTTTAATTTTAAAAATTTATCCAGTAAAAGATTGACTGTTGTGATCCCCTCGAAATACTTCTCTTTTGCTGGATACTGCCCATAGTTTGCTTGCCACCAAAGCAGCCCTAGAACTCCTTCAATGAGTGTCTTTAAGAAATGTGATTAAAATTACATTGAGGGGCTAGCTTGATAGCTTAGCAGACTAAAGCATCAGCTTGGCAGAGTGCAGCTGCTAGGGTTCAATCCCCAGTGTGCCCTGCCAGTCCTTCCCCGGGGGGCATGCTGCGATGGTAACTGAGATTGTGTGTGCCTATAATCCCAGCACTTGGGAGGCTGAAAACAGGAGAATCACTATGAGTCTGATCTATGTAGTGAGACCCTGTACACCCTGTAGACCCTGTAGAACCTATCCTAAATACAAAGAAAAAGACTATAAAATTACAGAGAATGTCACTTCCAACTACCATCCTAAAGAAAAGCAGGTTCCTAAAAGCATTCTGGAGTGTATTTGCCCACTTCATTCACCAGGTCTGGCACAATGGGACTTCTGGCTCTTTCCCAAAGTCAAAATGACTATGAAAGAGAAAAGTTTCAAATCAACTCCGGACACTGCATCAGTCACAACAGCACAGCCAAAGACACTCAGAGCATAGAACTCCAGACAAGCTTCAGAAAGTAGCAAGGATGATGGGATGAGTGTGTTCCAAGTAAGGAGTATTCTGGAGGGGATTCATGGCACTGAGTCTTCTACTATAGATTACTTTTAACTTAAGCACTTACCGTAGTTCAATCATAACTCATACAACACATCACCCAACAAAGTCCTTGAAAATCACCCTGACAGTGTAATCATAGACTGCAGTGGGTGAGAAGCTTAGCACCCAAACCAAGCAGGACCAGTTGCCAGCTAAACAAAATCAATATTTTCCAAAGACATTAACAAGAGTCAGAACTGATCAGAGAACACCATAATGTCTACAATGCAAACTAAAATTGCTCAACGCCGAATGAATCAGAAAATGTCAGTATTTCAAACAGAAAAAGACCAGTGCTGAAGTGAGGCAGATGTTGAAATTTTCTGAGAAAACTTTTAAAGCAGATATTAAACAAACCTCAAGAAGTAACAATGACCACTTCTGAAATAAATGGCAAGTCAAAAAATCAGTCAAGAAACAGAAGCAATAAGGAAAATCAACTTTAAATTGAAAGACTAAAGAATACAACACCTGATTTAAAAACCTCCCTGAATCAGAATAATGAATTAATGAAATGAAACAAAAATCCATCGACTTGAAGACAGAACAATAGATGTCTCTCAAACTACACAATAAGGTAGAAAAAAAGATTTTATAAATGAGAGGAGTCTCAAAGCCGTGCATCACAGTACTAATGCATCTAACTTCCAGTTACTGGAGTCACAAAAAAGGGTGGCATTCCAAAGAAAAATATGACTGATAAAGTTTTATATGTTCTTTCATAAAATTCACTGAAACATATGCCCTTAACAATGCAAGAAGCTTGGAAAAATTCAAACAAAATAAACAAAGACATCCATGCCATTATCATTGGAAAACTAATAAATCTAAATACAAGAGGAAATCTTGAAAGCAACCAGAGAAACAAAACATGTTGCAGACAGGAGGATAGTAGTTTGAATGATGATAGATTTTCTCATGAGATGGCACAGTTAGGAGAACAGAATGTTTAAAGTGCTCTAAAGAAACACACAGAGTTAATTCCACACTCTGTCAGCCAGCTTTGCATCTTTGTAACAAAATACCTGAGAAAGGCAGCTTAGAGGAGGAAGGGTTTACTTTGTTTTTTTTATTTTTTATTTAATTGAAGTGCAAATATCAATCAGACAGTTTCAAGACACTTTAACAAGACAGATTCGATAAATTAATACATTGCAAACTGTTTTCATAATGTTTTGGTATCGTACAAGGTACATACATGATATTATATTTACAGATATTATTTTAGAAGATGTCTCTTATCAGTAAATTAAGAGTGTAGCTGCTTACTTATCTTGTTTTTTATACATGAATTATATCAAAAATTCAATAGTTATTTTCCTAATGGATGACTATAGTACTAGAGGCCGACATAATATCCTGTCCAATCACCATTAGTGCAGATCTTGCCTCTCATAGAATTATGTAGAAGCACAGCGTTATCTATCCCAACTGTACTGTCTATACACACACATCATGATTTTTCTTGCTATACCCCTTCCTTTGTCTACACCTGTCAAAGGTGGGCACTCCATTGTTATTCAACTAACTTAGGTGCTTGAACTCGACACCACAGTCCAACATAGTCCAGCATTCCACAACAATAGTGAGTTATTCAAAGAAGTTGTCGACCATAGCCATTTACAGCTCAGCTTAATATTATGGCCCCATGATGTATACTTCATTTTTATACTTTTCTGCTGGATAGTTAAGACCTAGATAGATCAAGACCTATATACCAACACATGAACTTTATATTTCTTATGTGATCAGTGAAGTCCTCTCAGGGTTCATCTTGTAGTCCTGTACATTATTCTGAAGATCCTTTGTCTGTGTCATCCATGTGGATGAGTCACGACCAATGCTTGACCAGTTTGCTCTCTGTGAGAGCTTGAGAGAAAGTTTTCTCTTCATGTGACTCTCCCCAGGCACACTATAGAACTTCAATCTCTTTCCTTTGTGGCTCCATAATCTCCTTGTTCAGAAAATTTGGAGCTCAACTGAGTTTCATGATGTTGCAGTACAGGTTCTCCTATGTCCTGAGTCTTCACTGACCTTGAAAAGCTAGGGCCAAAATGTTGGCTGGCCTTGTTGCTCTTTTATTTCTCCAACTCTGACTTGTGAACTTAGGTTGTTAACCATCCAAAAGAAAAGCTGATTAGTATCCTGCAGCATATGCCATTCACTTAGCCTTATCTGACTCAATTGATTTTAGTTGTTGTATGTTTCCTTTTGTATTTCTGCTTTTCACTTGTTATACTAGGGAGACTATATGATATTTACACTTGTGTGTCTGGTTTATTTCACTTATGAGTATATGTTCAAGTGGCATCCACTTCAGTATAAATGCTTCAAATTTATCATTCTTAATAGCTGAGTGTACCTATGTTTATAGCAGCGCAATGTGTGATAGCAAAATCTTGGAAACAACCAAGATGTCCATCACATGAGGAATGATTGAAAAAGATATGGCATTTCTATATAATGGAGTATTACTCAGCTATTAAGAAGGGTTTACTTTGGACTGCAGGTTTAGAGGTTTCAGCCATCGTACACCAGCCCCTTTGCTTTTAGCTGAGGGACAAGGCAGAATGCCACAGTGGAAGGCTATGATGGCAGCAACTGCTCACCTCACAGCAGCCAGAAAGCAGGGGCAAGGGGAAAGGACCAAGTGAGAGCAAGAGTCTGGACACAAGATGCGCCCTTCCAAGGCAAACCCAAGGGGCTTACCCTCTCCAGCTGAGCCCCACCTCCTGACAGCACACTGAGCTGTGAAAGGCTCATCAGTGAACCAACTATTGACGGAATTAAAGCCTCAATAGTTCAGTTACCTTTCTACATCCCGCATCTAGAAGCTGCTGCATTGGGAAGCAAGGCTGCAACACGTGAGTGTTTGGTAGACATGACATATGTAAATCATAACATATGCCCAGGCAGTAATGAAAGCAAGATTAAAAACATTCTCAAGTGAAGACAGAGTTTCTTGCCAATAGATTCATTCTAAAACTAGCATTTGCAAAAATTCTTTAGCTCACAGGAAAATAATCATCAAAGGAAGCTTGGTTGTTCAGGAGTGAAAAAGAGTAACAGAGATAGTGAATATTTGGATAAGTGTATATATACATGATAGATGAAGTAGAAGTGTACTAAAGGGCATGGAATATAACACAGTACACATGGGGGAGAGTCAGGACCCAGCAGAGAGAAGCTTCTGCTAATCCACTCGAAGAAGTAAATACTAACTCTACAAGGACCATGGTTATGTATACAGATTGGGATCCCCACTGTAAACACTAAGAACACTAGACAAAGAGGCACAAGTTCAGTAGAGAAACTCAAATGGAAAACTACAGTATACTCAGATGATCTCCAAAAGAGAAACAAGGAAAAAAAGGGAGGAGGGAAAAAACAATAAAAAGTAAGATTGAATTCAAAAAGATTGATAATTACATTGACATACATATAATGGAAAAATAAAGACCAAGTTATATGCCATCATCAAATATAATACAGATAGACTAATAGCTTAAAAAAATCTTAGGGCATGCTAACACTCACCAAAAATACTGTCATGGTTCTATTAATTTCAGAGAAAGAGGTTTCAGAGCAAGAGAGATTAGCAGCAATAAACCAGTTATATCGAGCAACGATGAAAGGAGATGTAACCATCCAAAATGTGCACAGATTTCACATGGTAATGACAAAAGTTCCTAAAAACTGATATGATGGAAAGCTCAAAAGGACAAATCCCCAGCGATAGTCAGAGACCTCGATGCTCATCTACTGTAATTGGTGGTAACAGCAAACAGAAAATCACCAAAGATGATGATTTTTCATCAGCTGGCTCTGCCAGCCACTTACAGAACATGCCACACAACAAGCGCAGAACGCACAGTCCTCTCAAGTGGCTTCCGTGGACATTCATCAGAAGAGCCTATACCCTGTACCCCAAATCAAACTATGGAAGCTTTCAAATAAATAAAATCACCTAAACTATATTCTCCCACCATTCAGAACTAAATTAAAAGTAACAGATTTTAAAAGTCTTCAGCTTGGATATTAAACAATGTATTTCAAATTGGTGGATGAAAAATGAAATTTCATGAAAATTTTCTAAATATTTTGAGTTTAAGAAAAAAGAATATCTATAGAAACATTTGCGAGATGTTCTAAAACTATGCTTCCAAAGGATGTATAGGATTAAATGTTTTCATTACAACAGAAAAATGACTCAACTCAGAACTTTAAACCACAACACTAAAATGCTGTTTTTAAGAGAAAATTAAACTCAAAGCAAGTGGAAGAAGTGTAATAAATATGGCAAAAATCAATAAAATTAAAAACTAAGAAAACAGCTGAAGTAAAACTCAAAGGCCTTATGCTGAGAAAAGTGTCTCAAAAGGTCACACATTCTTTAAAAAGATTTTAAAAGTTGGAGAATCATTAGCTGAGCTAACAGCAAAAGGGGAGACAACACAGATGATCAATACCAGGAATGACAGACAGAACACTGCGATGGGTGCCCCAGACATCACAAGGACTCTAAGAGAACACAGCAAGTACCTTTGTGCACATAAATTTGACAACTGAGATGAAATGGAAGAACTCTTTCAAAGCCACAAACTACCAAAACTCAGGCAAGAAGAAATAAATAACCTGAATAATTTATAGCCATTACAAAAACTGGATATGTAGTTAAAAACCTTCCCATAAAAACCTCCAGGCTAAATGTTTTCCCTGGTGAATTCTACCTTACATTTTAAAGAGAAAGAATTTCAGTTCTATGGAACTTCTTTCGAAAAGTACAAGAGGAGGGAACACCATGTAACTAATTTTATAAGGCCATAATTACCCTAATTTCAAAAGCAGAAAAAAACAGTGCAAAAGAAAATTACATTCCAACATCCCCTTTTCACTTATAGCAAAAAATCTTCAACAAACTATTAGCAATCAAATCTAGATATATTTAAGGGATTTTTAGCTATATATAAGATTGAAAGATTTTGCTGCCATTTTGGCTTATCTTACAAATGCAAGGCACATTGAATATTCAAAATTCAGTCAATGTAATCTATCATAAATAAGAAAACCTATAAACAAGAAAAATCATGCAATTGTATCATGTAACATAGGGAAAACATTTGACAGATGTAACGTCTGTTCGTGACAAAAGCTTTCAGTAAATTAGAAGGTGTTGTTCATAAACTGATAGAGAGGTCTATTTAAAAATCCATATCTGATATCATATTTGAGTGCAAAAGACTAAAAACTATTCTCCCTAAGATTATCACAAACATAGTCCACTTCCTCCATTTCAATTCAACATTAAACTGGAACATATAGATTGTAAAGAAAAGATAAACTCACTGCTCACAGACAATGTGACTATCTACAGAAAATCCCCCAAGAATCTATTTCTATAAAGCTAACTGAGCTCCTAAGCCTGGTAATTAAATTTAGCAAGGCCTCCAGACATAGTTTGCGTTTAGTTAAAACACCTGTAAAATGTGATTACATTTCTATATGCTAGAAGTGAAAAATTAGGAACTAAAACCTTAAATAACATTTGGAATTATGCTCAAGGACAGATGACTTTCTTGGGGTGTAAACCTAAGAAACATTTACAGTTCTGCTGTGCTCAATACTACAAAATAAACAGAGAAACATCCTACACTTATGTATTGGAATACTGAATATAGACAAATTGTCAGTTATCTCCAAATTGATTCATAGAATTAATATAATTCCAGTAAAAATCCCAGCATGATTTTTTTTTTTGGCGGAACCAAGGATTGAGCTCAGGCCCTTGCACTTGCCAGGGAAGCACTTAATCCACTGAGTCATCTATCCAGCCCCTAGCATGATTGTTTACACCTGTGAGAAAGCTGATCATTAACATTTCTCTGCTACTAGAATATCCAAAGGCAAAAGTACTAAAATCAAAAAGCAAATTTGTAAAGGACAAATGAAACTGGAGGGCCCATATTTGCCTATTTTATGACTTATTATAAAGCTACATGAAGAAGACAGTCCTGATAGAAGATTGGACCTAAATATCAATGGACCAGAAGAGATTTTTTTCTAAAAAATTCACACAGATAAAACCAACTATTTCTTAGAGAAGAACAAAAACAGTTCAATAGAAAATAATAGTATTTTACATAAGGAGCAAGAGCTATACATCCATATGTTAAGAGTCTCTATCTTACCTAACTTCATACCTTGTATGAAGGACAAAGCAGAATGTCATGGTGGAGGGCTATGATGGCAGCAGCTCCTCACCTCACAGCAGCCAGGAAGCAAGGGGAAAAGGAAAAGGCCAAGTGGGAGCAAGGGTCTGGGCACAAGATGCGCCCTTCCAAGGCAAACCCAAGGGGCTTACCCTCTCCAGCTGAGCCCCACCTCCTGACAGCATACTGAGCTAGCTGTGAACAACTTATCATATCTTGTATAAAGTGATTCAAAATAGATTACAGATCAGAAAAATGTATAGAGGAAAATATAATGATCTTGGGTGAGGCAAAGAGATCTTAGCTATGACAGGAGAGTGTGATGCATAGAAGAAAAAATGAATTGGATTTCATCAAAATCAAAAATTTTAGGGCCAGGGAGATGGCTCAGCAGCATAAGTGCCTGCCTAGCAAGGGTAAAGCCCTGAATTCAGTCTTCAGTACCATAAAAAAATCTCTCAGAGGTCCTGCTTAGAGATGAAAAGATAAAATCCCGACTGGAGGAAATATTTGCATTCATGTACAGTGCAGAATAAATGTGCATGAACCACAGGGCCAGGGAGATAGCTCAGTAGAGTAAGCGCCTGTCTGGCAAGTGCAGGATCCTGAGTTCAATCCCTGGTACTGCAAAACAAAAACAGAACAAAACCAAAAAAGTGCACGAACCACAAATGCATCTAACACAGATGACCTCAAAGGCCTTGTGCTTAGAGAAGTCAGTCACAAAAGGTCACCAGTATGCATATCCCTATTTGATTACATAGCTTTCTGGGAAAGGCAAAATCAGGGAGATAGGAAATAGATTTACTATCTGGAGCAATGCTAGATGACCTGAGATGAGGGAACTGTTCTCTATCATAATTATAGTAGTAGGCCTGTGATGACACATAAATTAGAACTGTGTGACAAAAAGAAACCCATAGCTAATCCCAAACTATAAGCATCTGATTACCAAACACCCCTCCATAAGGGATGGTTCTTGGAACTATGAAGGTGTCTCCCACCCAAGTTAATTTATTTGAGTCAACTGAACAAATGTGCAACTGACATTCACTATTCCCCAGGCACCATTCGGATATCTTGGGTACAGCCATACACTAAAAAAACTAAAACCCATGACTAGAGAGTGAGGGAACAGCTGTCAATTACAAACATGAAATAATAAATAAATTATAAATAATGACTATAATTACACAGTAGATGCTTTATATAATACAATGCTGAACAATTGAATTTTAAAATGACAACTTCTATTGAGAAAACAGTTATAGACACAGGAGAATCAAGAGTGCTTGGAAAGGAAAAAGGAAGTGATGTGCTATTTTAATTTGAGGGTCAAGGCTGGCTGCTTAGAGAAGGCAGCATTTGGGCAAGATTTGAAGAGGGACACAGATGTGCAGAAAGAAAGCACTTTGAGCAAAGGAAGCAAGCTTTGCATAGGAGGAGTGTGTCTGGTATATTCTGAGCACAGCAGGAAGACTGTCTTATGACTGATACCAAAGCCACACAACAATAACAGAAAACAAAACTACAGACCAACATCTCTTATGAATAGACATTCAAAATCCAATATGCAATGTTAGAAAACTAAATCAATAGCACAACGAAGGTCTCATACACTGTGGCCATAGTGTATTTGCAAGCAATGCAAGTGGTCCAATAGAAAAAAGTCAATAAATAAAATACACCACATAGATAGACATGGGGAAAACAACATATGACCATCTCAACTGAGGCATAAAGAGCATCTGACAAAATTAACACTCTTTCATGATCAAAGCTCTAGGAGTACACAGTAACTTCCTCACTGTGCTGTGAGAGTATTTATAAAAAGTCCAAAATGACATCAAATTAGATGAGAGAGCTGACCCTCAAATCCACATGGAAATGCAAGAAACCCTAAGGGGTTAAAATGATACTTATAAAGAACACATCTGGAATGCTGTCACTTCCCCAAGTGTAAAATTCACTACAGAGATGCAGAGATCAAGACTGGCGTGAGGGGACACAGATCAAGAAAACAGAACTCGGAACCTAGAAACAAACTCACAAATCTATGGCCTCCTGATCTTTGACAAGGATCCTAGCACCCTTCGTGAATGAATTCTTTAATGAGAAATGCTTGGACAACTGAACAGCCACAGGCAAAAGCCTCAAGTTTAGCCCCTTCCTCACACTATACTCAAAAATTAACTCAAAATAAGCCAAAGACTTTAACAAGAAGTTGAGACTATAAAAATTTTAAGGAATAAACATAGGTAACTCTTCATAACCTTAGATTTGGCAGTATAGTCTTATATATGATATCAAAATCAGAAGAAAGAAAAGAAAAATGTAGATAAAAAGAAATTTCACCAAGCGCTGGGGAGATGGCTCAGTGGAATAAGCACTTCCCTGGCAAGGGAAGTTCAATTTCCAGTTCTGCCAAAAAGAAAAGAAAAGAAAAAATAAAGAAACTTCACCAAAATTAAAGTCTTTGGTGTATCAATATGCATTACTAAGAACATTGAAGACCTATAGGATATTTGCAAAACATGTATCTGAAGAGACCTAGTAATAATACATAAAGCACTCTTAAAATTCAATGAGGAAAACAAATTTTGGTTGTTTTAATTAAGAATGGGCACAGGACATAATAGAAATTTCTCCAGTGATATGGAGATGTCCAATAAGTACACAGAAAGACATTCAATGTCATTGAACATTAAGGAAATCGAAGTCAAAATTGTACTGAGACAATGCTACGCACTGACTAAAATGTGCAGAGAACAGAGCAAGGCCAGAGAACCACAGGACACTCTGCCTGGACCTCAGTCTCAGCTTCACCCTTCACTCACAATCCCTCAAGCAGCTGAAGTGTCACTTCCTGTCTCTAACAGGAAAAATTGGGTAGGTCAAGGGCTGTGTGTCTCTTTAATGGGGAACAACATTGTGACATGACTCATAAATGTAACAATCACTGCAAAAATAGGATAAATGTGACCCAGAAATCATTTATAAAATGTCATGGCTGATGTAATCCATAGGACCAGAGCCCAGACTTTAAACTGCAGGGTCCTATGCCTGTTCACTTAGGATCAATGTCATGAGGACCACTAAAAGACTAACCATAAACAGTGAAAGCTGCATTTAAGTGAAAAAATAAATAAATAAAAGTCAAATGATTCAAAAGAAGACAAGAAAAATGGAACAAGTACAAAGTAGCAAAGATAACAAAGTAGCAATCATTTCTAAATATTAATGATTAAAAGGTGAAGAAATCAAATCCTTGTGAAATGACCAAAAACTATCACAATAGATTTTTGAAAAAAAGCTGGGTGTGGTGGTGTAGGCCTGTAATCCCTGCACTCGGGAGGCTGAGGCAGGAGGATTGTTGTGAGTTCAGGACCACAAAGTGAGCTACAAAGTGAGCTTAAGGCCAGCCTGAACTGCATAGTGAGACTCTGTCTCAAAAGGATAAAAAAATGAAATAAAGCATAAAGACTAGTTCCTTATTGTTTATAAGAGAAACACATGAAATAAAAGCATAGAAAGCTTTTAAAAAAATAATAAAAACAATTTCCAGATACACATTAAGCAAAAGAAACCTAATAAAATCCTATTATGTTATTAAATAAAATGAATATTGAGGCAAATTATGAGATCTAGAGATTTTAAAAATTACAATATAATGGCAAACCCTTTGAATCTATAAAATGACATTAAAAACTCTAAATATATATAATTCTTGCAGCTCCAAATATCCATATGGCAAACTTAATAGAAATTGACATATCTGCTATTACAGTAATTTTCAATACATCTTTCTCATAACAGGTACCAAAGCATATTTGACATTTTAATGATGGAGGAAATTTAGACAAAACAATTGACAAATTTGATCCAAGGGACATAACTAGAACATGGACTCTAACAACCAGATGGTGCTTGTTCTTCCCATGCACAGGTAGAATATTGATGAAAATTACCCATAGCAAGGGCCAGGAAGCCAATTCCACCAATTCCAAGGAGTGGACCCCACACTGTACACCTTCTCCCCAAGGTATAACTAGGAGAATCAATGCCCAGGAGCTGGCCAGAGTCACTCTGGAGCCCCAAACATTCCAAATAACACCAAAAAAGCTCAAGTGCCAACACCAAATCATTAAAGAAAGCAGAACAGTGCCGAGTACTGTGTCATATTAAATAAAGAACTTGAGAGATAAGACAAAGTTTGTATTTTGAAAGAAACACTGAAAATCCAAGTTAAGAAAAAACAAAACAAACAAACAAAAAAAAATACCAGCATAGGCAAAAATTAGGATGAAATAATAAGAACAAAAAAAAATGACAAAATTGAAAATTTCAGAGGAAAAATAGGAAGTGCAAAAATTTGTTCAAAAGACATTAAAAAATCAACCTCAACAAAAACATTGAAAGCAGAGCAAGTGAAAGCACACATGAATGCATGTCATGTCATTGATGAGAGATGAGTCTAACACACATGAGGAAGATGGAAGGCACGCCAGCACCCCCTGAAATCCTGGTAGCAGGTGCCTGAGGCAGGAGGATCTCTTGCACCCAACATTTCTAGACCAGCCTATGCAAGACAGCCAGGCTCCACCTCAAAAGGTAAATAAAAAAAAAAAATCACAAACAAGCTCCTGCCAATAAGCTGGATGAAAAAGGAAAATGAGCTTGAAAAGAAATGTCATCGCAAGTCAATTCAAGAATAAATAGAATATATTCTCAAAGGAGTAAATCTTCTGAGAAAACAGCAGGCTGACAGCTTTTACTGGCAAGTTCTAGCACAAAGCCAGGCATAGGAATAAATAATGTTACAGACTCTTCTAGAGAGCCCAACACTGTCCAACTCACATTACTAAGCTAGTATAAATTTGATAGTAAAAAAAGTTGAAAAAATAATACAGACAGGTCAAACTCTTCTGTGAACAGAGCTTCAACACTCCTTATTAAAAATTAGCAAAACAAATTTAGCAATAACTATGTCATCCACAAGTTGGTTTGAGCAGGACTGTAAGATCAGAAAACCAGTTAATTTATCAGATTATCCTCTGAAACAACAGCAAAAACTTGTCATCATCCCAGTGTGTAGAGATGAACATCCATCTAGTCCCATCTCTTTGGATAAAAATGCACGGAAGGGTCATCTATTGCACATGAATTGCTGCTGTCTTGGAGCAATGAAGGGAGCACACCAGTGGCTGCTGTTGAGTTCATCCATTCTCCTCCCAGTTTGGAAGGGTCAGGGGAGCGTGGGGAAGGCCCTCCCTGGCTCCTCTAGTGGGACGGATTCTATTTTACACACCATCAGTAGAAAGCTTTCCGTGACAGTCTGAGCCTCCTGAGGGCTGGCTTGTGCCAGGAGGGGGAGCAATTATCTTACTAGGAGAACGGAAGCAACTAGGAAGGACAGTGAGAGCCCTGGGTTGGGATGGACTCTGGGCTTTGTGTCCCACAAGCTGAAGGATGTCACCCAGCCCAGGAAGTGCCGTGGGAAATAGATGAGACCTCAGAAGGCTCAGGAGGACAGTGCTGCTCATGTTCTCAGGCTTCCCAGAAGCCACACTGGTTCTAACCCCAGCCGATAGCCCCTTCCAGCCCTCTACTGACTTGGACTGAACATTCTGCCATCTCCCAGCAGAGATGAGCGCGGGGGTCAAAGCTTAATTGACTTAAAGGGAGTCACATGGCATTTCCACACACCTAATGAGTAGCTTCACCTTCCCACTGCTGCACCTGGGCAGGAGGGTTGGGTAAGAAACAGAGACAGCTGGGAGCTGCTAGGCAGACAAAGGCAGCGAAGCCCTACCTCTCCTCTGGGTCTGGCCACTGCTTGAAGCTGCCCTGGAGGCCACCAGCAGCTTCTTCTTCTTGGGCATCTGCAGCAAGGGGCAGCCTCAGGTCTCTTCGCAGGTGGAGGATGCCCCTGGCCATGGTGTCCAGGAAGCTGAGGATTTGCAGGCAGCTCTGGGCCCTGGCTGGGAGTGGGCAATCAGGGGAAAAGGCGGCACTCAGCAGCTCAGCAAATGGCCTGACCTTTGTTTCAGGCCAGGAATGCTGATGGGCACCTTCTTCCTCTGGGGTCCCAAAACAGCCTAGTGAGCACAGATCCTCAGCCAGCTTCTCAAAGAGCCCATGCCTCTGGAAGAAGTCACAGTTGACAGGGTCCAGGTGCAGTGCGGCAGACAGGGCACACAGGGTGTGTAGCAACAGCTCCAGGGTCTGGCTGTGGGGCACAGCACCCCAGGACTGCAGCGGGGGGGTGTGGAAAGAGCCTTCCAGGTCCGACAGCAGTGACAGCAGCCCGGTGAAGCCACTGGAGACTCGAAAAGCAGCTCGGCCCTTGGGGGTCTCAAGGATCCGTAGCAGAGACTGAAAGAGCAAGCAGATGAAATACATGCATGGCATGAGTCAAATCATAGCTCAGCTCATACAGCAACCCTGCAGAGGCACCTGCGCTCTGCCCTGCTGGACACCTTTGCAAGCTGCAGGAGCTAAAGGATGGAAGACTCTCTAGCCTCATGGTACCAGTGTCGCCCCTACATTTGCTTTAGGTTGCCCATACATGTCTTGTTGCAAAGGGCTGCCCCTGAGGCCTGTGCTTACCAATAGGGTTCACCTGACCACCCAGCAGCCTAACTTCAGTGCCCCTCCCCCTAGAAGACTTTTTCTGGTCCTAACTCACACTCAACATGCATCCAGGGTCTCCAAGTGCCCTCTTCCATCTAACATTAAGCCTTTACTGAGCATCATAGTGAGACCGTTGTTGATGCCGGTGCATGGTCTATGCCAGGCACTTGATACAGTCTCATTCTGTGACAATTTCACACCAAAAAATAAAGAATGTGTGGATAATTTCAGATAAGTATTGAACATCTGGAATTTGGGTATTCATTTGTTGATCGTTTGCATAAGTTACTGGGGATCCCACTAGGTCAGACATCAGGGGCACATTCTCTGCACAGTGGACAGCACTGTGGCTGCATTAATAGGCTCTAATGCAGAGAGGCTTGATTTATTTATTTATTTATTTTTTTGGTTATTTAATGCTATGAGAGAAGGGAGAGGACACAGTCTGACCCATCAATTCCAGGGTGCTTGAGACAGGTTCAGAGGAAAAAATAAGACAGGCACCCCCAGTTTGGGAAAGGGTTGAGCTTGTAGCTTAAACACATTATTGAAGTAACGGTCTATGGTAGGACATGTGGAAGTTAGCAGACAAGGAGAAAAACTGATGGTCTGGGGAGCAGAGTCGATTATAAAACTCAGAAAATCAAATAGAAATTCAGTAAAGTTACAGATAACTATTTAACATGATGCCACACAATTTGGGAGAAAAAGGCATTTTTCCAGGTCCAATTCTATAATATCAGTACCCTCATAAACCTGAGTTCTATCCTCAGCATTAATGTGTGTCCCAATGTTCAAAGTGTGCTTTCTAGCATCATATTCTATTACAAGGACCCCAAGGGTCATGGTTCGTCATCAGTCCTGTGTTTGGACTGAGAACATGAGAGTCCCTGGGCTGTACTAGTCATCACGTGGGAACAAGGGTTTATCCAGAGACAAGTAGAAACGGCGACCAGGAACTGTTGAGAGGCCTCCCACTGCCCAGTCCATGACATTTTGAAAACTTGAAAACAAAATGAAGACCATTGCAACCAGGAGAATCTGTGAAAGGCCAAAGTCCACCCTCATATTGAAAGTGGAGAAGCAATATGCAGTGAGGGAGGACTACTCCGCACCAATAAGGATCGATCGATCCTTTCCTGGTTAGAGAAATGGCTGACTTATTACAGTGGTCAGATCAATGAGAACCCCCCACAGCTCAGTGTGGGAAAGGGAGCTTCATTTTGCTTTTTGAAAAAGCAACATCAGATCCACCACCGCAGAGGGTCAAATCAGAGTCACAGAGTAGACTTCAGCAAAATGGACCCTCCAACTGCTGGAGAGATGGTGGCAAAAGCGAAATATTAGGGCCAGCCAGACAGCTCAGCAGATCAGAGCACCTGCTTAGGCAGACACAAGGGCCAGGGTTTGATCCTGGTGAGCCATGCCAGCCCTACCCCTGGGGTATGCTGAGATTGCAACTGAGACTGGGTGTGGTGGCACGTGCCTATAATCCCAACACTTGAGAGGCTGAAAACAAGAGGATCACTATGAGTCTGATCTGTGCAGTGAGCCCCTGTAGACCCTGTACTAAATGCATAAAAGAAAAGAAATGTTAAGGATTTAGCAGCGATGTTGCTTTCTCCTTGGAAGTGAGGATGTGGACTCGGCTTAAAGCCCAGGAGAGATTAGTATTTGTAGACATGTCTTAGAGATAAGCAGGTACACAGAAAAGCAAAATTCTTGCAGAAGACTGAGGAGCTGTGCAAGCATGCAGACAGAATGGCCATCTGTCCTCACCCCAACCCTGGGTTCTCAAAGCCAAGACAGACACCACATCTCCACTTTCCCTGCAAGAGCAGCTCACTTCCTACAGAAAGTTTTTTCTTCAACTGAGCAGAAACTCACTCTAACTTTGCAATGCACAGTGCTTTTAACCACTTCCTTCCAATGGTCATCCGCAGCCAGCTGCACACTGGCAAGCGGCAGGCACGTGTCTCACTGTCTGAGCCTGTCGTGTCTCACCTGGTCACACGACAAGAGCCATGAAAAATCAGTCAGTCACAGAGACACTGGGAAACCTCAGGCTCTGTGATGTTAAACAGGCAGCACTTATGTGAAGGTTTTCTGGGGCACTTAGCACCACTAAAAGGTTGGTTTCAGGCAAATGCAATGATGGACATGTGCAGGTTTCCCACACGACACATGACAAAGCAAATAGCAGAATAGGGAAAACAATTGAAAATGTGCTAATCAAATTATGGCAACTGTCTGTGTGCCAGATGACCATGGAAATCCCCTTCTCCCCTGTTCTTCAGGCATCCAGATATTACTTAGAGACTCCACACTTCAGAGTGTTAAGAGCAGATGTTTTAATAGAGGAGCAGCCCAGGAATAGGCTTCCTGGTGGTCTGCATCTCTGGAGAGACTGTCACCTGTGATGCCTAAATGGTGGCTTTCTTCTCAGGGTAGGAGCAGGGAGGGGAAAACAGAGAGATGGCTATCCTTAATTGTTGCTTTGTTTGATTTATTAAATTCAGAGTCATTATCTAAAATGAGGCTAATCTCATTAGAACGTAGACTACTCTATTATTTCTTGGGATGGGGTTAATTTCATATTTGCAGAGTCATAAAGTAAAGAGTCCAAAATCCAATTACAAAGGCTTAATTTCATAGCAACTAAAGAGAAACATTTCTATCATAAAGGAAAATAAATACTTCGCTACTTCGGGAAGCGATTTGTCAGGAACCAGGAGCCTAGGAAGAGGGTCTCCATTACTGTCGCTCAACTTTGCATGGCAATGCATCACTGAGGGCTTCAAGGCTGCGGAAGGGAGTAAATTTAATCAGCCGAAGTCAAAGTAATCAGGCTCGGGTTGACACATTTCAAGAAAGGTCAGCGTTAAGCACATTTTCCCATCCCTAACTCAGTTACTGTGTCATTGTCTCTGAGTTAGTATTCCTCCAGCTTGAATCTCTAGGATGGATGTGGGCTGCACGATGCTAACTATGTTAGAGCTAACAGGATTTATTTCACATTCTATTATTTGTTATTCCTCATAATTTTCCATGTGTCATGCTGGAAGACCGGTGAGGTAATGCAATTAAGCCCAGAGTTGAACAGCTAAATGTATATTAGCAAATCAATCTGAATTTGTGCATAACCCAATCACAGTCCCACTGGCTGTGGGGAGGGAATTCATTTGCTTACATTATCCTCTAACTCAGTTATTGCTTGCCAGAATTGGTGGTGCAGTCGCATGCACCTCGGTGTTGGCATGGAAGAACCGCTAGGTTTGGAAACACCCGCCCTAAGCTGGTGGGCAGGGAGAGGCACAGGGGTAGCTCCATGCTGCGTCCTCACTTCAGAGGCAGCAGCCCTTTATCAGGAGGGGGCCCTGCCTGCCTCATCCTCTGCTGTCCCAATATGGCGGCACTTCCCCGACCTCATTATCTGACCCACTGTGTAGACACAGTGTCTCTCAACTTCTGAGAAGGGAGATCCGGTCAGGAAAAGCTCACTTTACATCTTTGCTTCCAAAGTTCCCAGGGGCTCCCAGAATGATTTAAGGATCTCACGTCCAATCCCAGTGACTGTTCACTAGTGGCTCCCGTGACTCAGTGGCAGGCGCGTCTGGACGAGACTCTGGGGGGAGTGATGTGCTCACAGCCCCCTTTCCTGCAGTGCAACAGCAGCTCCTGGGGCCTTCCAACTGCCCAGCAGGACCCAGTGCACTGAGCGCAGGCAAAAACTTTGTTAAATAAGCTCACTGAGCACTCATTCCCTACATGCTCTCCTGATAGCATGGTTCTGAAATGATATTGAGTCTGTAAAACACCATAATGGCTTTATATTGCTAATTCCAGAAATTCAGTCTATTACCCAAGGGCCAGCACTCCAATAAGATGCCTCTAGGCTGTAGAGTAAATAACAGGAATGCTCCACACACAGGGAAAAGCCCTCTTCCATGTTGGGCAGGAAGATTCTTTTACTCTCCAAAGAGAAGCAAAACTTTCTGCTCTGCAGATCTGCTTAACCTTCAGTGCGAAAGTGTCACAGACAATTGCAGGGACAGCTGAAGGCCATCCAGAGCCTTCTCTGTCCACATGGAAATATAGATCAAACTGCAAACCCAGACACAGGAGGTGATATGGGAGCACAGCACAGTGAGATAGAAGGTCACTGGGCCTTTGGGTGCCCGTCTTAGGCCTAGCTCACTTCACCATTTAGTAGTTGCGTGGTGTTAATTTGGTCAAGGAAGCACTCTGGGTGTCTTTGCCTACAGCACTAGAAAATGAACCATGTGAGCTTTAGGTCTTCCCAACACCATGTTTTTCTCTCTCTCCTTTCTTAACCTCACTCCCTGCACACGCTCGCGTGCGCGCGCGCGCGTGTGTGTATGTGTGTGTTGCTGGGGATGAAACCCAGGACCTCGTGTGTGCTAAGCCAGTGCTCTTTCCCTGAGCTACTCCCAAGCCCTCATCAATTTCTCTGTTTTCCGAGTCCCTGCTGCAGCACCTACTGGTCACACTCACTGTGCAGAGCTCACACATGCACATGGCACATCCTGATTCTTTTCAGGTCCCTGCCCTCTCCCTCACTCCCCTCCTTCCATTCCTTCATTTTAGTCTCACTTACAGAATATCTATCTCCCCGTCTCCTATTGTCTATCTGTCATTTTGTTCCTTAAATTATGTATACTTTGAATCTCTCATATAAGGGAAACCATGCACGTCTGATTTATTTCACTTAAAATTATGGCCCCCAGCTGCATCCATTTCCCTACAAAGAGTCACGCTTGTCCTTCTTTATGGCAGAGTAATACTCTACTGTGCATAAAAGCCATCTTGTTTAGCCCTTCATCTGTTGATGGCTGCACAGTCTGCCTGCAAGGTTTAGCTATTGAGTTCTGCTGCTATCAACATGGGTGTGTATGGCTCCCTTAATACACTGTCTGTGACTCACGGATTCTTGACGTCTCTCTCCCTTGCTCAGCAGACTGCTTTCCAGCCCTCTTATCTCATGTAATTATGAGACTCAAGTAACTTTTCAGACCTTTAACTGTCCTTTTGTACTTCCTAGAAATCACTGCCACTGATATTTTTGGGAAAAGAGAGAGGCCCTGTAATTAAATCATTGGGATCTTGTCCCCCATGAACCACATGATGGTGTGGGTCACCTGTCGCTTTTGGTTGGGACCCTCATTGCACTGCACTCCCACCAACTGCTGCAAGCTTGAATGACCAGAAAAGAGAATGTTTCAAAAACATCAACCACAAAGACAAGAGAAATGCAAGGAAGAAACAGCAACAAGATCGTGAAGGCCGCAGACTGAGAGGGTAGGAGATAAGAGGATCAACGTTGTATCACTGGATGGCTATTAGCAATGGCACAAAGACCGACTTCCTTCTGTCCTCCCAGACCTCTTGTCCATCTGCCTCACTGCTGCCACTCCGTGGATGGTCCTCTGCTGCCTTCCCCAGGCCTCACTTTCTCCTGAGTCAGGAAGGCTGTGCCAGTC
Organism: Ctenomys sociabilis; assembly: GCA_004027165.1. NCBI lineage: Eukaryota > Metazoa > Chordata > Mammalia > Rodentia > Ctenomyidae > Ctenomys > Ctenomys sociabilis. The sequence continues at coordinate 37,692 of PVKA01004397.1, forward strand.
CCTCCTGTTTCTTGCCCTCCATGATGACCTACACCGGTGTCTATCAGGACACCTGCACCACTGATGGCCAGGCCACTTCCATGACTGGCAGTGCTATTGGGAAGCACTTGCCCAGCCCACACTCCATTTCCCATCCCCTTGAGCCCAAGGGACTCCACCCCACAGTCACCCTGAGAGGAAACAGGAAAGAAGCTAACGCATGCCCACTGTGTGCCGTCTCTGTGCCTGCTAGCCAAGTTGGGTGCCCAAGTGACCGCTGTCCCTCATTGGTGGCCCCAGTCACTGATGAATTCTGCATAACAAAAAGTGCCTAATGTTCTCTGCAACTGAGGACAGAAGGGCTACTGATAACAGGAGCTGGCTTTACATAACTCAAGGTACAACCTAGCAAACATTGGCCCCTAAAAGGACCAACACCTGGACACATGGGGGTGCCCTAGCACTTATCCTCATGAGATATAGCTGCACAGCAGGATGGAAAATTACCTGCAGGAGATCCAGTTTGAGCTGCAGCTCCCCCTGCGTGGAGGAGCACAGTGCACCCACAATGATGCTCGCGTACTCCTCGGCATTGATGACCGAGAGCTGCTCCAGGATGCTGAGTGAGGCCTCACGGTAGTGCTCATCATCCAGGAAGATCTTGATGAAGGGCACCATGCCATGGTCCTTCAGGACCACTGGGGACAGATGGAGAGGAGGGGCTGGAGCAAGGGGGCCTTAGATCACAGAAATAACATTTCCTGACCACTTTTCATCTTTGTGTGGCCACACTTTTAGGTGCACAATATTTGGAGAGCAATTCCCTCACTTCAAGTCACCTAGGAGGGCTGGGGAGATGGCTCAGTGGAATAAGAACTTCCCTGGCAAGTGCAAGGGCCTGAGTTCAATCCCCAGTTCAGTAAAAAAAATAAAAAAATCAAGTCACCTGGGAACATTTTGGAATAATGTAAAGAGGTTATTTCCTCTGCTATATAGAAATAATTTTTTACATTCAATATAAATGATCTATGAAGACCTCAAATAGAGAGGAGAAATCACCAAGCAAGCCTGTGAACATGACTTCATTGGTGCACCTGTGTCACATTATATACGTGTACATTGAAAAACATAGTTTTGAAACCCTGGAAGCCACATGATCTCAGGAAGTTAAAAAGTTTCAAGATGGGTAAAGTCGCCAAATTCATCCTGTACAAGAAGGATATAAAGTTACATTTCTTCTAAAGGAATTAATTTTCTTTGCTTGAGCTTTACTCTTTAGATCTTAAAAAACAAAGCAATAATCACCAGTGATCTACAGTCACTACACCAGGACAGTAATGGATTTTAATTGAAAGTGGAGAGGAGTCTGTGCTCTCTTTAATTTAGAAATTGTCAGATTAAGCACAGTCTTGATTCATCAAGCTTATTTTACCACCTCAGGAATAAAAAGTGGTAACCAAGGTGTCTACCAACCTATTGATGATCGCTGAACCTCAGCTAACCAAGGGACACTAGCTAGAGCCATACAAGTGGCTATTCCCTGAGTGAACGCTTTGAATGTAGATAGTCAGCACATAGATAAAAAGGAAGGAGTCAGTGTTTCACTATAGGCTGGCAAGGCGAAGCTAGCACTATCCTTACCCGCATTCCGAACCGAGTCTTTCAGAAGTGCAACTACAGTTCTCAGCATCACTCTGGTGAGTTCTCCTTCTGGGTCCTGGGTGCCAGGGCTAGGCTCTCTGCTTCCTGCCATATTAAAGAATCAACAAAAAAAAAATTTTTTTTAAGAATACATGACATGACCTACATTGGTTTTCTGCTTTCTTAAGATGTCAATATAATACTTCCATTATAATATAATGGGTACCCTAATTCCTAAGCTAGAACCCCACTCCCCCCACAGTTCTCCAATTTGAGCCCCTGGCAGTCTGATGGGTGAAATCCAGAGCCCCTTACAGAGCCCCATTCCCACAGTTTTTGAGTTAGTAGGTGTTGGATGCAATCCTACTATCTGTACCTCTCAGATGCCAAGAGAGGCTGACAGGACTAGGATGGTGACCACACTTTAAGGAGCATTGTCACAGATGACACAGAGAGCCCTGCCTCAAGCTTCATTGGGCCACTTCAGTTTCCCATTCATGCCTAGGAAGGTATGAGCTGGGAGTGTGGGGTAGCCCAAGAGATTCAGGAATAAATACATGACCCCACTAGAAATATAAGGACAGAAAAAGCACCTTTCTTCACCACTCAGTGCCTCTTCCAGAACAACCCATGAGCAAACTGGAAGCTCAATATATATTTAAGGGATAAAGAAATAATAAATAGGCACAAGAATGACCAAGCAACTAAGGAAAAACAAGACACATTTCAAAGCACAAATTACAACCAGATGCCTCATTCCACATACAGTTCAGGTCTAGCTTTGAACTTGAAATCAAACTTTATGTCACGCTGCTAAGAAGCCATACCAAGCTCGGGTAACACAGAAACCCTAAACCCAGACTTCCCAGTCAGACATGTAGGAAAGCAAAAGAAGTAACATGTCAGCTTCACTCATGATGGGATTTCAGGCACCAAGTTTGCTCTGCTTGAACTATGTCCTTCAAACTTTCCTCTGCTAAAATCTTAATCCCCAAACTTACCTATTAATGATATTTGGAGGTGTGGCCTATGGGCGATAATTAGGTTGAGATGAGGTCATGAGTACAGGTTCCCATAATCAGACTAGGAAATCATTAGCGGACCAAGCTGCCACGCTTGCTGGGAATGCCACCCGCCACTATGCTACCGTGCGGCAGCAGGGTCGGCCCAGAAGCCAGGCCCCTGATGTTAGACTCCCCACCCTCTAGCACCAGAGCCTAAAAAACTTTTTATACATTACCCAGTCTGTGGCACTTATTTATAGTAACACAGGGTCAGACAAGCAATAAAAACAGCCACATAGCAAAATCTGTCCCAGAGCCTTGCCCTGAGGCCCAGACACAAACAGTATGACCTCATAAGCCCATCAAGACCTCAGTGCTGACCATATCTGCGAACAGTCCTGGGAAGACATGGGTCCTTCCAGGCCTCCAAAGGCCACCTGAGCCTCTCTTGGAGCATCTATGGCAAGCTCTGAAGCAGCAGCACAGGCCCTCAGGATACTGTGTCATGTGCCACGCACAGCACTGGGTCCATTCCTCGCTGAAATGTACCCACCACCCTTGCCCAGAGGAGCAAGCAGCCTCACAGAGGGGAAGTCATTTCACCAAAAGCCCTTGGCCTGTTAGTGACACAGCCGAGGCTATACATCACTAACAGCACCTTCCGTGCTGCCTGGAGGAGCAGAGGGGCTGATGGCCTTGGCTTAGGCTGGAGTTCTACAAGGCCAAGGGCTCTAGAGCCCCAGGTGCTCCCAGCCAGCACAGTGTGGGAAGAAGAGGAGGAAAGTGAGGAGGATCAGCGGAAGATGCTGGGTCCTGCCCTCCACCGTCCAGGCTGACCTCCTACTGCAGCAGTGTAGATGATGGAGGGAATGCTGAGAGCAATTGGGGGGTGTTATACCACGCTTCCTATTTGAAAATCACTGCGGGTGGGGCCACAGGCCACAGAGAGTGGCCCCTTACCACTGGGCCCCTTCATGAAGACAGAAGGACCTCAACCCTCATAGGACAATAGAGGCTGTTAGGCTGAGAGCCCACCATGCAGGAGTCAACACAGGGCCAGGGGCTACATAGTGTGGAACCAAGACTCAGAGGGGTATTCTGAAGCTTCAAGTCCCTAGTGATCGCGCTCCCAGCAGGAGGCCATTAAGCCTGCCTGTAAGGCCTAGCTCAGCCACAGGAAGGCATCCAGAGCTCCAAGCCTCCCAGGATCTGCTGCACTGGCAAGGGTCTGAAGCTGCACCACCATTTGCCAGCTGAGCCCAGACAGTGTCCAGGCCAGGGGTGGAACAGCCCCCAAGGCCCATCCATCCCTCTGACTTCCCATGAGGTAGTCTGGAGACTCCATGATTTTTAGGATCCCAGGCTTTCCAGAAGTCCCTTCTCTGACCTCACAATGCTCATGGCACAAACTGGCTCCCCTGTTCTGTTCCATAGAGGGGTGGCATATGCCTAGCTCTTGGTGCCCCAGCCCATTTTCCCACCTCACCTGACTTCCGTATGATCTTGGCCTGCTTGCGCAGCTGTGCCAGCAGCAGGCCCAGCAGCCCTGAGTCCCGGAAGATATCAGTGAAGAGGGGCTCGCTGCTGGTGATCTTGAGGATGCTCTTCAGGGCTATGAGGGTGCAGGACGACTCGGGGCTCTCCTTGATCAGATGCTGCACTTTGCGCAGGATCTCATGGGGCACGTAGCGCAGCCGGAACACCAGCGCCTCCAGTAGCTGGAAGAAGTGCTCCTGCACAGGGGTCGGCTTAGAGGGCACAAGCTCCACAAACTGTGAGATGGGCTGCAGCGTCCACTCCAGCAGGAAGAAGTTCCGCGGGTTCCAGGCCCACATGGTCTTGATAGCCAAGAGGACTTGCGTGCAGAGGACGGAGTCACTGGCTTTGTAGAAGACATTCTGCAGGACCTGAAAGGCCTGGAGATTCTTAACTGTCACTCCTGGGAATAAAGGGTCACAGTCACTGCAAGCTAGTTCTTCTGTCTGAGAGGGATTACCAAACTGTGCAGTGAATATCTGCAGTTTAAAAAAGGTGTTCCATAAAAGACACATTCAGATGAATCCCTCCCCAAATACTTATCCCACCATATTGCCAATTTCTGAATCAGCTCTGGAATTCCTCTCTCCTGAGTGTCTTTTAACATGTGATCAGAAATATAGTGATTGCTGTGGCTGAGTACCATCCAACAGAAAGGCAGGTTCATGAAGACATGATAGTGTCTGCATCCACTTGGCTCACTGGCTCTGGTGCTGGGGGACTCGGGCTCTTCCTCTAAGTCAAGTGACTGGGAAAGGTCAGTGTTTTGAATAGATTCAAGACACCGAGGGTGCCATGACAGTTCACCTACAGCCACTCAAGAAAAGGGACTTCAGTACTACTTCAAGAAGCAGAAAAGACTAGGGCATAAGTTCATGCAAGGTGAGAAACAATGTTTTGAAGGAGATTAACAGCAGTGTGCCTCTTACTGTAATAAAACTTAAAAATTTAAAGCCAGGCATGGCGGCCCATGCCTGCAGTTCCAGCACTCAGGAGGCTAAGGTGGGAGGGTTGATGCAAATTCAAGGCTGGCCTGGGCTATGTAGTAAGTTCAAAGTTAAGTGTACTACATTGTGAGAGCCTGTCTCACAAAAAAAAAAAAAAAAAAAAATTAAAAATTAGAAGAACTAAAAAAAAAAAAATTAAGTATTCACTGTATTTTTTGATCGTGCTCCCCATGTCTAGAACCATGTGCCAGTATCACTGCTAGGACATGCCATTTGAACTTTCTATTTTCTAAGTCTTGTGAGCGCAACTCCATCTCAGTCCAAGATAGTGAACCACCTAGCACATGATGAAGGCCCGAGCCGTGCTACCGAGATGAGTCTCTATCTGCAGCCACCCTGACCCAAATATGCCATGCTTCCCACCAATTTCCAAGGAGGAACATGGAGGAAAGACAGCAAATATGCCACGAACATTTGCTCGTAGAGACACAGGTTCCAATATAAGATTTAAGGTACACTAAATCAAATGCAATCTATTTAAAAGTAAACTTACATTGAACATGGCATGATGGGTCTCACATTATTATTTCCATTGGCTAACACTGGGCTGGGAGGGTTGATTTGAATTCATAAAAATCAAAACGCCATAGCCAAGCAAGTCAGGGTCTTTTCTATTAGACTAGCTGCTCAAGGAAATTGCCTTTCTAATCCAGTGAAAGTCAGGCTTCGTTCTCTCTCTTCCAGAGCACTGTCAGAAGGCCCGCTGGCCCCAGTCCACCATCATAGTTTACAACTGGCTCTGGGAGGCAGCTGGATGGTGGAGGCTTGTAGCTAATTTGCTCTTAGGAGGTGGGGCTTGGTTGGAAGAGGCAAGCCATCTGGGCTGTGGCCTGGAAGAATCTGTCCTCCTGGCTACATCTCTATCACCATGCCCTGAGCATTCCTGCTCTGCCATGCTCCTGAGCCAGGCTGCCCTTCCTTGCAGCCAGCTGACTATAGACTGAACTCTATAAGCTTTGAGCCGAAATGCACCTTTCTTGCAGTAGAAGATACAGCTGGCAGGTATTGTGCCTGGGACCAGGAAAGTGACTGGTCTACCTCAGATACCAGAGAAGTGTCTAAAAGTGGATCCATGCCCTATGTCTGCCTGTGTGGCCAATTCAGTGTGACTGGTCCCCATTATACAAGCAAATCATTCAGGACAAGTCACAGGCGAGTTAGAGGTGGCGTCACAGGCTTTTATAAACAACACTTCTCGAGTCCTCAAAAATAAGCTTTTGTTGGACACAGCTGCAGTTCCAAATTGAAGAAAGTATATAAAGGAGGGTGCAAGATCCATAGTCATTTCCCCAGGGGCTATGGCAGAGCCCTGTGTCAAACACAAGTGCACATAAAAAGAGGGAGTCCTGCATAGCTGCATCATGGCATAGTACTAATGCCGCTGGTCACCCAGACACACAGGGAGCACCCACCGGAAGTCTCCTGATGGAACTGGAAGCCCTCAAGCTGCGGGTAAGTGATGCTGTCGAACACCTTCAGCTCCGACCTCCCACAGGTTGTCAGCCACACAACCAGCCCCACAAGCTCCTCCAAGTGGGGCTCCATTGCACCCTGGGTCAGCCCGTCATAGCTGTAGGGACAACAGAGCAGAAACCTTTGTGCATGGTTCTCCCCTCAGGATTCAGGAGCAATGCAGATGTGTCCTACTGGTCCATAGAAGAGGAAGTGTAGCCTCACGGGCAGGAGCAAGCCCCAGATCTCTAGAGGCCACTGGAGCCTCCTATCTGGGGACCGCAACTACAATACAGTGGTCCCTCAGTTTTGGTCTTGGCCCTGAAGGTCTGTTATGCTTGGGCCAAGCACAATCTGAAATATGAAACTGAAAAATTCCAGAAATAAACAATTCATAAGATTTAAATAACTTTTGTTCTAGTACATTATTATAAGATTATTTCATTATTACTTATTGTTAATTTCTTACTTGCCTAATTTACAAATTAAATTTTATCATATATATCTATACACAGAAGAAAACAGCATGTGTAGGCCTCCTTCCTGTCAAGGAATGTTTGGGGCATCCTCGGGGGGTCTTAGCATGCATCCAGGCAATAATGGGGGACGACTGCTCAAAGAATTTTCAAGAGCCTGCATTTCAGTTCAGAGAAAACTACTTCCCTGCATAGATCTCCAGAAGGTGCCAACACAGCAGGGGCACCCCCAAAATGAGACACCTGATATTCCCAAAGAGCAATGAAGTAGACAGTGTGGAAAGAATGGGGCTCCGTGAGGCTGTCCTATGCTCATCTGCAGACTGGCATGGCACCAGCAGGCAGGAGGTTTACTCACCCCATTCCTGGAGTGGAGGAGAAGGGCCCTGGAGACCTACTCCAGCCCCACCCTTTCCAGAGGAAAAGCACTGTGGTGTTGCTGCAGGCAGGGCAGAAAGGAAAGGCACCACACACAGTGGCTGCTTCCCCCATGCCCAGGAACAGGCTTGGTTCCCTACTGCTTTCCACAGGACATCTGGGAAGTTGACCATTTGCTGACCCAAAGAATTGCTCTGAAGATAGAATGATACAGACTTCCATGGTGGCCAGAGCCAGTGGACTGGGCTCCCATTGGAGGGGCACCTTCAGGATATTTCCATCTGGTCACCTTCTGATGGATAGGGATATTCATCCTCTCCATCCAAGTCAGCCCCTCTAGTCTCCAAGCCTAACTCCACCTTGAAGTCTGTAGACCGTGTTTGACCCAGTGCTACCCTGAAGACAAGCCAAACCCAAAGGCATATGAGTAGCCTCATCCTCATCCTGCAGGAGCAGCCCTAGTTCCATTGAAGGAATTTGAGTTCCACCCCTAGCATGTCTGATTTCCTGGGCCCAATCTCAATATGACACAGCAAGTCAGAGTAGAGCCCCACATGATGTCTTTGTTTTTCTTACAGTACAAAGTCTGGAAGAGGGAGGAGGATTTCACTGAGAAATGGTCAGAAAGGAAAGGGTAGGGAAAGCCACATAGGTAATCATCACCTCAGACCTCCCTGAAGGTCTAACTTCTGGGGAAGTCAAGGCAATGTAGACCAGCCCCCACGCCCACACCCAAGGACAACTTAGCCAGGTATTCACTCATCAACTTGCACCAGCCATCAGCCAAGAACTGCTCCTGAAGGCGTTCATTCCCAACACTTGCAGCTCCAGCTCACATGTCCCCCAAACCCCACTGCAGACACTGAAATCTGATAGGTAGAAAGCATAGCAGTAGCATGCAGATGGCACCAGCCACCATGCAGACTTGGTAAAGTCATTACTGCTGTGAGGGAGCAGTCCACATCTCACCTGCATGTTCAGATACCTTTGCAACAAGGGGTTCTTCTGGTCAAGCTCAAGGGTCTTCGCATTTCAGAAGCCATGCTGAGACACTCGGCACCCCAGTGTTTCTGAGAATCTTGCCTGGGTGATCTGTTCCACCCGTCTAGGCAGAACCACTTACCGCAGGAGCACCCTGAGAAGCAGAGGGTAGCCCTCCCCATTCTCAAACTCCACGAACAGGGAAGAGGAGACTGCGTAGGAGTCCTTCACGAAGCTCAGCATCAGGCTCACAGCCTCGCTGACCTCGGGTGCTGGGAGGGTGTCTGCCAGCTTAGAGAGGTTCTGGATGGACAGCTGCACACAGTCCCTGGCTGCAAGGGAAGCACAGCCCCCTTAGCCCAGGCAGCTCCCTCCTGCCTCCCACCAGGAAGAAGTCCCCAGGCCTGTGCTGGCTCTGGGCAGAGAAGGCTCACCTGGGAGGTACCTTCCAGAGAGTCTGGAGGACAGACACACTCTGGAGGCTGGCAGGTGACACAGGAGTGGGGACACACTCTAGGCCGTCTTCCCAGGCCAGAGGAGAGACCAGGTCCCAAGTCACACAACAAGGAACACAAGTCATTGTATGGTAGAGGACATAGAGAAGAGCAGGGCAAGAGCCCAGTACAGGAAGGAAAGACATATGCAAGGAGGAGAAGGAATGGGGAGGAAAAGGCAATGGGAGAGGGGAGAGTGCCAGGGGACTGGGGCAGAGGACTGGGATCAATTAGAAGTGCATGTGGGGCTGGACATAGAATCTGCTGATCCCAGGCAGAAAGCCAAGGGAAGACCCATGTCAGATGATAGATTCTAATGAATGTCCCTTATTTTCAGGTACTATTTACTAAATAGGGCCACTTCTGAGAGCTGTGTAGACCACCCTGGGGGAGGCCTGCAGCTCTTCCTTACCCCATAAGCCCACCCAAAGTTCTCAGTGCAGACAGTGTGCTGGACAGTGCATGCATGGCACACGGATTCCCCCTTCTCCTGCAGCAACGGAGCATCAGCATGAGCCACAGGAGCCCTGCACAAGGGGTCACACAATGCCAACCACCCTCCCAGCACAGTTCTTCCCTTCTTTGGCCTGAGACCTCTACTGAAATTCCAGAACATGCTCAGCTCTTGTTGCAGAAAACAGGCCCCTAGCCTTGCTCCAAGAGTTCCAGGAAAGCCCTGGGTGCCCACAGCCCTGGCCTCTGGGACCTACCCTGCAGGTACTGGATGATGCTGGGACTCTGTGACCTGGAGATGGCCCTCAGCACACAGAAGGTAGGCTCTCTCCAGAAGCGGCAGTTGTGTTCCCGGAGACAGGTGGTGGCGATGAGTAGAGACTGGAGCTCGCTCCCTGAAAGGAGCCCCTCCAGAGCCTGAGGCTCACTGCACAGGTTCAGCAACATCTGAGGAGGAGGAGAAGGAAGAGGAGGAGGAAGAAGAGGAAGAAGACAAGGAGGAAGAAGAGGAAGAGGAGAAAGGGGAGGGGAGGAGGAGGAAGAGGAAGAAGAGGGGAGAGAAGGGGGAGTAGGAGAAAAAGAAAGAGAAGGAGGAAGAGGAGGAAAGGGAGGATGACAAGGAGCTTAGGAAGCTGCCCTCCTTGACAGATGTGGCCCTATTTCTGTGGAGCACTGGTGGACATGTCTCAGTGCAGGCCCCACTCAACTGTCAATAGTCTGCTCAGGAGGAAGAGCAGAGAGGCAGCTCTCATCTGAACCCATAATTCTTATGGGCAATTTCTGTGTTCTCCACATCAGATCATGGCAGGACAATGTCCACATGCCTGAAGCCTTGCATCACCCCAACTGAGATCGCAGTTGTCCCCACCAATCTGACCCCCTCACAGCTAGCAAAGGAACTTTCAATACCCTTCAACCAACTTGGGATAAAATCCAAAGGTCCCAGCATGGACTGCAGAGTCCCTCCTGGACCAGCCCTGTGCCCTTCCTCCCTCTATAAGTGCAGCTCTCCCTTGGGTGTTCACTGGTCCAACAGGACCTTTTTCCAGCTTGGAAACTATCAAAAGCTTCTTTTACAGAATGAACTCATTGTCCCCTCTAGTATGGTGACAGAGCAGCAGCTGGACAGCCATGAAGCTGGGCCACTGAGCTCACTTCCAGCCTCCTTTGCAAGCTGATGTACCACATAAACTTGACCTCATCTTGAGTTTGGACAACCATTTTCCAGCTGGCTTTCCTCTCCTCCCTGCTCCTATTGCATCCGGGCCTGGATATTCACATGTTCCTCTCAGTTGCTTCCCTCTGGTCAAATGCCACATCCCTAGAACACTGAGTGCCATGTTCTTTGGTGTAAATCACCCCCACAGTTATCTCCCAGAGCACTTTCAACTGTCCCTTCATAGTATTTATGAAGTAGGCATCTAGGAACCAGGAATATAGCTCAGTGGCACAGAGCCTGCCTGGCAAGCATGAGGTTGGGAGTTCAATTCCTAGTACACAGAAGGGGGGGGCAACTATATACATCTTTGTGGACTGCTGTCTGCCCTTGGTATCTCCGCTTTTCTGTCACCCATGCAAGTGAGTTCGTTGTGCCGGCTGTGGTGAGCATAGGTCTAGCACCAAGCTGCATGGTGTCTTTGTGGAACATGCACACTGAAGCCCTGGTGGGAGGCAAGGAGGGTCACACGTGATGACACAGAATGGGGTCCCCTGTGCCCTCACGCAGGGCAGCAGAGAAGCAGAAGGAGTGGCTGAAGGACACAGCAACTTAGCAGAAGATAACATGGAGTCTGCAGGGAAGAGGCAGGGGAGGTGGGAAGATGGGGATGTGCCCTCCCTGCACAATAGCCAGAGATACTGCCTCAGCGGAGGAAGGAGGTGGCCTCCAGTGAGGCTCAGGCCAGGTCCAATTCCAGCCCCAGCCCGTCCCTCAGCATCCCCAACTCCACACTCGCCCATCACATCTCAGTCTGCACGGCTTGAGGATGGCCACACACAGCCTCTGATGGCAGAGGGCTGTGCAGGTGGTCCAGGGGGAGCCGTGGGAGGGGCTGTGGACAGGGACGCAGCACATGCAACACTGGCTCTGGAGACCATGGCAGAGCCCAGACATTCCCAATGTCTAGGGACGCCGGGGCTGTCACGGTGACAGTGTCCTAACACATGCACTGCTTGTGTGCTCGTGACAACCTGGGTATGAACAGACGCACTCGGTCCAGCACATGCAAGCTTACACAGTACCTCATACTTAGTAGTGATGATGTATAGCGATGTCTCTGCCTCCTGCACTTGCTGTGCTACACTTTTTATTATCTCAGATGCAGCATGTGCAACATGTGACCCTCAGGATGGACATGCACGTGTTCTGATAAGATATAGTTCTAAAAGGGAAGCTTTGGTTCATGTACACATAAACTATGTTACATATTTTATGTGGCCCAAGACAGTTATTGCTGGCTCAATGTAGCCCAGTCAAAGTGGTTTAGAGTTCATTCCTTCCACTTGTTTTGTTTGTGTTTGCTTTGGTTTTTTGGTGCTGGGAATTGAATTCAGGGCCTTGCCTTTGCAAGGCAGACACTGTGCCACTGAGCTACATCCCCAGCCCTCCTTCTACTTGCTAAAAAACAATTTAGCTTAAAACACCACTTAATAGGTTTTGATCATAGCAAGGGGCCAGCCACATAGTGACCAATACCACGTAGGTTTGGGTGTCCAGTGTCAAAGTTGCCAAATATAATGGTGTCTTTCTGAGATTGCCCCTGTCACCAAGTGCTGTGTGTCTGTATTTACAAAATATTCTGTGAGTTGGGCTGAGCATATGTGTTTTCAGATGGGAAGGATCCAGAGAAAAGGGGTTTGAGAAGCAAGAGAATGGGAGGACCTAAGCATAGACTGGAGGACAAGCCAGGGGAATTGACACAGGGATGCCACGAGGTGCTCACAGTGGGGGCCAGGGGCGGAGAGAATCAAGTCTCCCAGAAGCCCCAGAGAGTCCGCTTCAGAAGCCAAGCTCTGGCCTTCAGCAGTGGGGCCCTTGTGTCTCTCACCTGTACAAACATCCTCTGCCCTTGGAGGTCACTCTCTAAGAGTTCATCCCTGTCCACGGGAAAGACGAAGAAGAGGTACAGGCACTGGAGGAGCAGGGCCGGGAGCCCAGACTCAGCCACTGTACCCAGTGTCTCCTGCAAGGGAAGAGCAAGTGTGAGCTGGACCTGCTTCCTGGCCACACTGTCGGGGCTGCGAGGGCATCGCTTCTCTCTGAGCACCACGTCTTCAAATGCAAACTGCAGGGAGCCAAGGGTCCCACCCAGAGGACTACGAAGATGAAGTTTATAAGATGCTTACTGTGTGCTCAGTAAGGTTATCTGTCTTCTAGGGTATCTGGAGTAGGAGAGGGAGGAAAGAGAGAAAGGGACCAAAAATTCTATCACAAAGGCTTCCTTAGAAATCACAGCCTCCATGATTGGTGACAGGAATGTGAACAACAGTGCACACCTGCAAGGCACCCACCTGCTGGCCCCAATCCCTGACTCTGCCAAGACCAAAGCTGGCTAATATAAGTGCCACACAGCAGCCTGCAGCCACCAGCAAAAACCACAAGGACAGTGGGGCAGTGAAGATGGAGCCTCCCAGAGCCTTCCTTCCCTGCAGTCAGGAGACCCAGCTGCCCTGCAGGGTCCTGTGTGAGGTGATGTCCACCTAGCTGGCCGTGACTCACCGTCCCTAGCCTTCCCCACCTCCCCAGGCCTCAAGGCAGCCACTCTTCCTTCCCTTCCTGCTTCAGGGAGGCCTGTACCAGTGCACAGAAAGCCCTTGCTTGGACTTGCCCCCACTCAGACCTCACTGAGGCCTCCTGGGAATAACAAGCCCTGGATCTGGGCCTCGGGCCAGTGGGGGTCCTAGCTGGTCATGCTGAGGAATGGCCTGAAGTCCTTCCCGAATCCACGCTGAAGACCTGGCATCGACTTCACCCCAGACCACACATCCTGCTCTGCGGGGCTGCCCGGGGCAGGACTCCCAAGCCATGCAGCATCTCTGGGCCTGCTCTGCATGAGGTCTTGGCTACTTCTGCTGGTGGCCACAGCTACCAAGGACCACTTACCCTGCAAGGACACAGGCCACTTATATTTTCAAAGGGTCAACACATCCAGCTCATCACCACAGTGGGGCATTATGGCCCAGTGTATGGGTTTGGCTCAAGTCAATAGCTTCTGACATTGCCAATCCTATGGATAACCCACTACTACTAAAGACTGCTGGACTATATTGGATTATTTTGCTGAATTCACACACCTACAGTATTTAGATGGCAAGGGAATACCCTTCTCTGATAAAACTAAACAAAAAGAGGAATACAAATGAATGACCATTTTGTGTCTGTACATTCAAAATAAGATATATATACAGCTACTTTCTCTTAAGTCAATGAGGAGAAAGATTTGTACTAATAGTGTTTGGACAGGACGTCATGTCTCCCTTTTGTGCTATGAATAACCACTACGAAGACAACAATATACAGTCTATTAATTATAGAAACTGTCCTACTAACCTGTTTTGAAACTGTCTCATTGCTATTTGTTTCTCAATAAAATTAATTTTAAAAAAAAGAGAGGGGCCAGGGAGATGGCTCAATGGAATAAGCACTTCCCTGGCAAGCACAAGGGCCTGAGTTCAATCCCTGGTTCCACTAAAAAAAAAATAAAATAAAAATAAAAAAATAAGAGAGACACAAAAAGAACAAAGGCTCAGAGAGGCTCTGGGGCAGAGCGAGCTGACACTTGCACAGCAATCTCTTGTCACTGCCGTGGGTGCCTGAGGATGGGGGCTCACTGGCACCATGTGTCAGAGGCACAGGCCATGCCCCACAGCCAGAAAATAGTAAGCATAAGCCCTGACCCCACAAAGGAAGGACAATTACCTCCGATGCCACAGTTGGACACAGCCAGGTAGCAGAGAGATAAAAGCCTGTCAATGGGAAAGCAGGATTCAAACCTGCATTTCAGATTCTGGGCCCCACAGCAGATAGTGAGAAAGACACAGAAGTAACCAGAGAAGAGGCAGGCACCCGGAGGTGTGCTGCACCGGAGCCCTCCGCACCCCGGCGATGCGCAGCAGAGCCACTGGACTCACCTCATTTGTCCCGGTGAGCACATACACCGACTTCAGGAGCACATGGCCATCCTGATCCGTGTCACCTCTCCACTTCAGCAGCTGCCCAGCTGCCACCCGTGCTTCCTCTGGAACACAGCAAGCAGCAGGGACCGGTGCACCCCACCTCCATCCACCTGGGGCTCCCCTGTTCCCTTCCCTGGGGACCGAGCCCTGCACCTGCCCCAGCCTGCTGCTCACACAGTAGGTCTGCCTGGAGCACAGACTCATCAGGCCACCACCCCTACCTAATGACCACTGCAGGGGCTCTCCCTGCCCTGGGAGTAAGAACCTGCTCCCCACTGGGAAGCCTCTTCACCCAAAGGGGGGATTCCTGGTGGGCTTTGTGCTCCACCTATCTCTCAACCCACAGCCACAAACACTTCATCCGGTCAGAGGAGCAGAAGTGTGCAGGCCCAAGACCCCACAAACGAGGCGCACTCTGGCAACTGCAGAAACTCTCTGCAGAGTCACTGCCCTGGGTGTGCATCTGCTTGTGAAATGTGCCTCTGTGTGTGGCACTGTGTGTCTCTGTATGTCCCTGTCTTTGTGTGAGAAATATCTGTGAGAGTCACATACATGCAGTGTCTCTGTGTGACCATTTCTGTGCGTACTATGATTACATTTGATCTGTGTTTTTCATCAGTGTTTGTACGGTCTTGTGTGCTGGTGTGTCACAGGTCTATGTGCCTGCTTGTGTTTGTTGTCTGTATGTGCACTGTGTAGGATGACTGGGTGCACCTGTGTGTCCACAGTGTGTGCAGTCTGACTGCTTGCATCAGCAGAAAAGCTCTCTGACCCTGCCTTCACCCCCAATTTTCCCTCTGTCCCAAAGATCTCAGGGGTGGAGCAGTGCAGGCCTTGCTGTGGGCGCTGCCGGGCTGTGGGAGGAGGACTGAGAATCAGGCGGGATCTGCCTGCAGTTTGCACTCCCACCGACTGCCATTTTACCTGCAGGCTTCCCAGCCAGGGCACTCTGGATTTGTTGGGCAAGCTGGTTGGAAACATCTTCTGCCAGCTTTTGGAGACTGGGGAAGTAGACGATGCCCACGGAGTGTTTCCAGGCCTGGCAAGCAAAAAAAAAGGACTGGGTCAGAGGCGTCAGTGCTACAAGCAGGGCTTGCTCTCTCCTGGTCAGCCCTTGTCGAAGGCTTTCCTGTCCAGATGCGTCCATAAGGCTTCCCTGTCACTCACCACAGCTTCAGCCAGGATCCCTCAGTGCCCACTGAGCCCCAGGCCCGCACATACCATCTCGCCCACACCCACCCAGATGTGTGCTCCCAGTGCCCAGAGTTCCCATTTGCCTTCCCCCAATGGCTGCACCTGATGTCAAGACAGCCCTGCCATTTGCTCAGAAACCCAACAGAAATGACAAGAGTGACCTTGCAGCCTCCTCCCACCTCCCTTACTCTGTCAATTGCTGTGTCACATCCGCCTCTTACACAGTGTTTTGTCCTTTTTCTGATGCTATAATTAAATACCTGAAGCTTTATATGGAACAGAGGGGCTATAGGAAGCAGGAGATCCAGCTCAAGTGGCCCCACCTGTCTGGGCTCTGTGGAGGGCATCCTGACTGTGTCACCACATAGCAGAGAAGCGGACAAAGGGAGCCACATGCAGGAGAGGATTAGGGTTTGGGGCACCAGTGCCGACCCCTATCAGGGTAGTGGCCCCATGAGGTGTTCACCTTCTGGGGGCCTGTTCATCTGTAACAAAAAACAACCTCATGGAAGAAAAACTAACTCTTCTCTATTTCAGTTCTTTTGATTATCGGAGTGGATAAATGCCTCTCAGGCTTCCCTGAATCCCCATTTTATATTTTACCCTATAAAGATTTTTACTGATTTTATATATATTTAAAGAAAATCTTATGTATTAAGAACTAGCCCTTGATCTATGATAAAATGGCAGTTGTTTTCAGTTTTCTCATCTCTCTGAATTTGGTATTATTTTGATTCAGTGAAATCAAATTTCTCAAGCTGGACCAAGCCCTTACTTTGCGTTTTCTCCACTACCTCTTCCGCACCTTGGAAGCTTGCACTGTCTTTATTCTCCCTTTCTGGAAACTGAGAATAAGCTGGAGATGAAGCACAGTGTCAGCATCCAGAGGTGAATGTGCTCGTGAGCACAGGTCGTGCACGCCAAGCAGCACGTGCCTGTCTGAGAAACTGCGACAGCCACCTGAATCACCTCCACGGCCACCCTAGAAAGAAAGTCTTCCTTCTAGGCTCAGAACTTCTGTGGAAGATGAGTTCTCCCCCCAGGAACACAAACCCTGCTGCGGCGTCTTTCTAACAAATACCCGTGCCCCCTCCCTGCACCAGCGAACCCTTCGAAGACCAATTTGCAGGCAGTTGACTCGGAAGCATCTATATTGTCTCTGGAGCACTGGGACTCCAGGAGGCACTCTACAATAAAGCAAATTGGGCCGCTGTGAGTTGAACAGTAATTGTACTCGAGCCAGCTCTCCCAAGGCCCCAGCTCTTTCCTGGGACTTCATGGGCTCTTCCAAAGGTTACGTTAACTCTTTCAGGCCACTAGGGTGCTGTTTGATACACAGAGCTGATCATTTGCGGAATGGTACCATAGAGACCCCCAAGAGTTAAGGCAGTCTCCAAAATGCCCTAATTTTTTTTCCCAAACTGGGATTTGCACACTAGGAGAATATTGCTCAATATTTTTTAAAAACTTATTTACTGACATTGTCTAAACTGCACCATCATGCCTGTTGCTATTCCTCTTATGAAAGAAAGAGAAAATGAAGTTCTAGTCTCTCAAAGAAAATGGGGCAGAACCCATGCTTTTAAGGAGATACTGGGAGCAACATCCAGATTTCTGACTAGCAAAGAGAATCTGGCTGGTTTTCCAGTCTGACTCCAGTGTTACTGTTGCTGCCATTATAGCAGAGTCTGAGTTTGTCTTTCAGAGAGCTTCTACCATGCTGAACCTTTCCGTGAGGTTCTCAGCTAGTGTGACACAGTGGGCAAACCCCTTTGTAAATTTAAAAGTAAAAAAGCACTACAAAAATATTACTCTTCTATTGTCAGTCAGATCTGCCTTTGGTGCTTGAGTGATTGACCACATTCAACGACATGAACTCTGCACCACTGGATAGGTAGCCTGAGAAAAGGGACACACACACTTCTAAGGACAAGCAATTTTGTAGAATCCTCCCCATCTTATCCACTACTATAATTATCCATTACTGCCAGAAAAGCCACACCAAAATTGAGTGACTTAATACAGTGATGTCATCAATTTAGCTCATGGATCTGGAACTTGGGCAGGAGTCAATAAGGACAGTTTTCCTCTGGTCCACAGAACTGTGGGAGCTAAGCAGGGCTGAGACCCACCTCCAAAGTGGCACCTGTGTGGCTGGAAGGTATTTCTGACTGTGGATAGCAATGTGGGCTCCTCATGTAGACTTACTTGGCCCCATTCCATTTTCTCACTACAAAGCAGCCAGGACCCGCCCATGTTCACTACAGGATAGCTTGTGTGTGTAATGCTATGACCAAAAAGGCACTGAAAAAGCCAAGGTTAAAGGTTTTTGGCCTGCCTGGTCAGCAAAGGACAAGAGTCTCTTGAATCCTCCCTGAAGACAACACCCTGCACAATGCCAAGTCATCATCCAAACCCAGCTTCCTATGTGATGCAATGCAACCTTTTCCCTGTCTGCAACATCTTGGAGTCAGTAGTCCAAATGTCACATGTGCACAGGGTGACATGTCTTTGTGCTCAAAAGAAAAGTAAGGTCCTAGCCAGCAAAGTCATGGTGAAGTGAGTCATGGAATAGAGAAAGAGAAAGAAGGCGTGGTCCATCCCATGCACGCACACTGGGCAAGGGAGCCCCGTGGCTAGCAGCAGAAACTTGGAGTAGACTGCTTGGGTTCAGTCCACAGCTAACCACCTTGACCACATTACTCAACACCTGCCAACCTCTTCCTTCATTTGTAAAGCGGCAATACAAAGAGCTCCTCAGTGTTACTGCAAGGATGTGGAAATATTCTACATAAAGTCTGGTTAGCCAGGCTCAGCCTGGTATATATGACCTAGTTATTACCAGCAACAGCAACTGCTAGCTTGGCCACTGAGGTCTATATCTTGGCCTTGCCCCTTGCTAACATTTGAATTTTAGGCATTGTCTGAAGCACTTTCTCATCACTGGGCCAAAATAGCTAATACCTAGGACTAAAGGGGAGGAGATTTATTTTGACTCAGGTTTTTAGCCCATGGTTGGCCAGCTGCAAGGCACGAAAGCACAGCATAGGTGAAGGGCAAAAGAAAACCTGCCCAAGCTAAGATGGTCAGGAAACAGAGGAAGAGAAAAGGGAGGAGTTGGGAAGGAATGTAAACTCTTCCAGGTCACACCTCCAGTCACCTGCTACTTCTGACTAGACCTTACCTCCTAACAGCAAGTCCACTACAGCATGCTCATGGTCCTGTCAGGCCCCAGCAGCCCAGCCTGTAAACACAGGAGGGTCTTGGGGACCTACCAATGTAAAACACAAGAGGCATCATTTCATCCAAGATCACTGTATTTCTCATATGGATGCTGCTCAGTTCATTGCCCAGAGAAAGATCAAAATTGAAAGCCTGGTTTCAACTAAATGTATATTGCTTTTGCCTGCAATAACATTGATAAGAATTCAAACTGAACTGTCCTGTATCAGTGACCTTATGTCTATGGTTTAGGTAGCACCAGTCAAAGGCGAGACAGTCATATTACACAGTGGGTACCTGAACCCAGGTCAGGACTGAGGCACTGTGCAGCTTTCCCTGGCTCAGCATCCTGCTCTGAGGGATGAAGAGGAGCAAAGAGGAGTGAAGGCTGCTGTTCTGCATGCAAACTTGGCTCATGGGTCACTCTGATGGGCAACTCCCTGCTGGAGCTCCAAGTCCTCGAGATACTATTCAGTCTTTATCACCAAGACCCTTGGGTGGGTGAGCAACCTGCAGTGATTTTTCAACCCAGCAGGTAAATGGAGTTAGAACAAGGCAAGGCCATCTTCACACTTGCCCAGGAGCTGACTGCTTCTAAGACAGGAACAAGAGGAGAGGCCCTCCCTGCTGTGTGTCTGGAATCAGCTATGGAAGAAAACCTAAGAGGGAGAAAAATATGTGAAAAGAAGTTGCCAAGGCAGCAGCTCTAGAGTGGGCTACAGGAGACCAGGTCTATGTCAAATCTCAAGACTCCCTGGGATGCAGCAGATGACAGCCACTGATGTGAACCATGCGTGGCTGTCAACCTCTAGCCACACCCTGACTTTACAGGTGAACTCTTCCACTGATGAAGAACTGGTTGTCAGGTGGGACCCCTGCCTCAGGAATGCAGCACTTTCTAAGCAGCAGAAACCATCCAAAATCTCTTGCGTGCATTGCTTTAGCACAATAAATATCCCAGGCCATGTTAAAAAGAGTCACATATAGGGTGAGCTCCATCCAGCAAAGTAACTCAAGGGCTCTTTTCAATCAAAGTAGCTCAGGACTCTTACAATCACCCAGGAGTGTCAAATCTCAAGCCCCTGCATGGTTTCCATGACAACCAATCTACGCATAATACTTTGATGTTAAGGGCTTCATTGCAAGTGAAATTATATAATTTTTTAGATCCTGATATTTTCAAGGGAGCCCTTCATAGACTTCCTTGAAGAACACTGCTTTTCCATTACAAAATCCAGGACAGAATGATTACAAGCTTGACTGCTTGCACAAGGGCTTTTATTCCAACAAATATTCTCAGGCTTTACACACAGCTCCAGTTTTATCTGCACTACACCTCTCGTCACCACCACCTTCATTCCTAAGAGCAGCTCTTAATTAAGAAGGTTGAGGGCCAGGAGAGGGTTTTATTAGTCAGAACTGAAGAGAAACTACAGGTTTGTAGGCTTTGCAGGACTAAATAAAAGAATACAGATATTAAGGAAATGATGAGAAGCCCATAATGTTCCACTTCTACAGGGCTCATCAAAGGTTGGCTCCACAGACCTGAAGGGAAGAAGATGGTGTCAGCAATTCAGGAAGCAGCAGAGGTCAGTCAGGCACTGGGACAGTTGGGGCCAGGCAGCTGCAGGAAGGTGCAGGCCTCGTCTCCACTCAGCCATTCACTACAGTGGTGTTGATTTGCCTTCGCAGATGAGGGCCTGAGGTCCCCAGTACTGAGTTAACTTGACCTAGAATGCTCAGCTAAGGAAGGGGGGAACCAAAGTCCAATCCCTACTCTGCGTGACCCGAAGGCCCTTATACTCAGCAGCAGGACTATACAGGCTTGATGACAGCATAGGCAAGGACACCAGAGCCAAGCCAGGGCTCGGTGATAAGAGGGCCTCAAGTGCCAGCATCACAGGTGAGATACCATAGATGTGAGCACTGGCTGGGGAAGGTGCACGGGAGGTGGGACTTAGCCAAGCACAGACCCAAGACTGTCTTCTATCTGAAGGGACATCTCTAATTCTAACTCTTTCTGACCCACTGCTGGGATTACTGAGTCTGCCAAGTGTGTGAAGGAAAGCTGCAAATCAATCACTGTTTAATTCCTGAAGTTCTGTTTAGTGAAATTCTGCATCATTTTTTTTGTTTGTGTGGAGGAGAGGTACCAGGAATCAAACTCACAAGTGCTATGCTGCTGAGCTGTATCTCACTCCCTGTATCATTTCTAATGATATATTTCATTCTCTTTAAAAAATATTTTAAAAGTTTAAAAAGCTGGAAATCTGATTTCTTGGCTTTTTGTGAGCCATTTTACCTGGGGCATTTTAGGACAGCAACATGAAGAGACTAACAGGACTCCCTTCTGAGCAGCCCATCAGAGGTCACTTGTGTAATATTGAAATTACCAATCTCAGTTTCCACTCCTTCCAGAAGTGACCCCAAATCTCCACGTTACAGATTCAGGGGTAAGAACTGTAAGCCATCTCCAGTGAACTAGTGCATATTTCCAAATAACTAGAACATTCTGCACCTTCTCACTGCAGATATGATAATAGCTGATGATATGATAAATGCTCTAATTTGATCTTTTATTACATATTGTATCCATGTATTGAAACAGCACACCATACCCCATAATCATGTACAATTATTACGTATCACTTAAAAACCAGTCTATAATGTGTATGGAACCAGAAGACATCAGGACCAGCCAAAGCAATCTTAAGGAAAGAAAACAGGAGTCACCACAATTTTCAGTTTCAAATTATATACTGCAAGGGTAGAACAGCAAAAACAGTATGAACCTGGCACAAAAACAGACACGCGGACCAGTGTAACAGATTAGGAGGCAGAAACAACCCCAGGCACCTACTGCTAGTTGATTTTTGATAAAGGTGAAAAATATGCATGGGGAAAAAATGGTCTTTTTAACACATTGTGGTTGGGAAAGTGGTAATCCATGTACAGAACGATGAAATTAGACCCATATCAGTAACCTTGCACTAAAATCCAATTAAAACTGACCAAAAACCTAGATATGGAAGCTGACTTTGAAATTACTGAAAGTTAAAAGGAGAAAGCACCTGAAGCCGTAGGGGTAGGCAAGGACTTCCTGAACAGAACGCTAATAGCACAAGAAATAATACCAAGAATCAACAGGCAGGCCCCACATCAAATTAAAGTTTCTGCACAGCAAAGAAACACCTGACGGAGTGAAGAGAAACCTATGGCAAAGACAAAAATTGCCAGCTATACTGCTGAGAAAGGAATAAGGTCTGGGATACACATAGGGAAAAACAAAAAGTGTAGACTGACAACACATTTTAAAAATGGCCAAGAAAACTGGAAATAAGTACTTCTCAAAATAAAAAGCACAAATGGCCAATAAGCACAGGAGATCCGTGTTCACCACCCTCAGCCCTCAGGAAATGCAGACTGAGACAACTCTAAGCAGCCCTTTCACCCACCAGAGGGTTGTCGTCAGGACCACAGAAAGCCACAGAGCCTAGTGAAGAGGCAGAAAAGAGAAAAGCCTCTATGTTGTCGGTGGGAGTCATACAACCACTATGGAAATCAGTGTAGAGATGCCTCAGAAAACCAGAAGTTGACAGAGGCAAGAGCATTCACTTATACACACTAGATGGGTAAGACAAGGATCCTGAGAAACTTCAGGAAATTTTTGAAACTAGCAGTTAAGTGGTAGGATTCTCACCCTCACTAACTATATATGCTGACAATTGTGAACCAAGCAACTGCACTGAATTTAACAAAGTGTAATAGAAGGGTCACACTCCAAATGCCTGCCATTCTGGTCTTCTAAATATGTACTTCTTATCATGACATACCAGCTATTACTATACTGCCCTTTTTTAAAGGTTAGTAAATGAAAAATAAGATAAAAAATGTCATCAGACAGTCATGCTACAATGCTTACGGATCGATTTCTAAGTATCTATGTAAATATATGTAAGTGTTCATTCCTTTTTTTAAATTTTTTTTCTTCTTCATATTCTGTATGGTCTTAGAGTTTAGTATCTCAGTACTTGATGGAAAATACATGTTCCATGTTATGCCTATGATGTCTTATATTTAGACTAATAGTGTGGGTAAACTGAACTTCACATGTTGCAGGGTAATAATAAACTTCTTTTCTGGAGGATTAACAACCTATGTTTGCAGATCAAAAATTGGAGAAAAAGAAAGGCTGCAAGGTCAGCCAACATTTTGGCCCTAGCCTTTCAAGGTCAGCGAAGACTCAGGGCATAGGAGAACCTGTACTGCAACATCATGGAACTCAGTAGGGCCCCAAATTTTCTGATCAAGGAGATTATAGGGCCACAGAGGAATGCAATTGATGATGTATAGTGAGCCTAAGGAGAGTCACATGGAGAGAAAACTTTCTCTCAGGCTTCCACAGAGAGCAAATTGGTCAAGCAATAGCCGTGACTCATCCACAAGGCTGACACTAACAAGGGATCTACAAAGTGCAGTACAGGGTTACAGGATAAACCCTGAGGGTACCTGATTGACCTTATCTGATACAAAAATTACATTTCTTGTTATATAGGTCTTGCTTTAACTCGGTCTTAACCATCCAGCAGAAAAGTAAAAAAAGGGAGGTATATGAAGTAAAGTCATATTAATATAATGAGCTGTGAATGGCTCAAGTCAACAACTTCTGTGGATAACCCACTTGTATTGTGGATTGCTGATTTGTGTTGGATTGTCTTATTTTATATATATATATATATATATATATATAATATATTAGTATCTCAATACTTGATGGAAAATACATGTTCCATGTTATGCCTGTGATGTCTGATATTTAGACTAATAGGGTAAACTGAACTTCACATGTTGCATGGTAATAATAAACTTCTTTTCTGGAGGATTATATATATATATATAAAATTAGCTATCCATGTTTTGAAAATCTGTAACATATGTATCATTGCATGTTACCCTGTTTATGTCATTTTTCCTCTTTGTTTTTGCCTCTATTTTTCACTCTTCAAGTTAAAATACAAATAAGTAAATTAATAAAAAGAAAACCAGAAGCTGAGATTGTCTTCAACCGATCTATACCTTCTCTGTGTATGTCTCCAATTATTTAAAGACAACTGTAAGCTTACACTGAAGCTTATAACAGTGCAATTCACAGTCACTAAGCTCTGAAACCAGCCAGATCCTCATCCACAGAAGGATAAAGAAAATGAAGATAGGTATAGATGTAGATGGGGATGGGAATGGGGGCGGGGGTGGGATGGGGACTGGGACAGGGATAGGGACAGAGATGGAGATGGAGACAGAGATAGAAGTAGAGATAGGCGTGTCAGGTGATATAGGTCAAACACAAAAAGCTAAATATCACATGATTTCTCTTTATATAAGGAAAAAAATTATAAACAAATTAGACTAAAATAAGAGCAGACTTTTTGAAATTGTCAAGAGGGATCAGGCCTAAAGGGATATATATATATATATATATATATATATATATATATATATATATATATATATATATGCCAAGTCCCCAAAAAGAATGTACCCATCATGTATTGCAAACATATACTGATTTTTTAATTTAATTTTAAATAAAATTTTATCAAAGGAATTCTGACCTTTAGGAACAGGGGGAGAAGACTCAGCAGGCTCCTCTGACATTCTTCTGGGGTCCTGTGTGGCAGTTGCTGGTGTTCTAGAAACTTCCTTTCCAGCGTGTCCCAGAGGGCCGTGGGGCCAGGGCTCTGCCCTCTGGGTGGTGAATCGAGCTGCCCTTCTTCTTGGGAGCCTGGGTCCTCAGCGCTGTCTTCAGCCTTTGAAAGTTCTCCAGTCTCCATACTTGACAACGCAGATCTGAATCCAGAACAAACAAATGAAAATAAAAAGTCCTGCCGGCCTCGTCACTTCCTGGCAGCTGCCTGTGGGAAGCTCTGTGCTCATTGGGCTCAGTTCCTCCGAAAACAGTTCCTCTAAGAACCTGAAACACTCAAATGAGGAAGACTTTTGTAAAAAACAGCGTCAGACAGAGATGAAATTAGCATGTAACTGACAAGCCAGTGTGCGCCCGAGGCCAGGCCCAGAGAGATGGCTGAGCTTGCTGTCCACGTAGGGAGGCAAACCCTCAAGGCCAAGGCGAATCGGTGACCAGACTTCAAGTCCAGACACAAGCCTTTAATGCTAAAGCTTCTGGTTTTATTTACTGCTTTATAATTGAAAAGTAAGTACAGGAGATGAGTAAATACAAGGGCCAGTAGAAACAATACAATGTGTGTTTAAGTTTTAAGAAAAACATTACCATAAAAGACACAGTGCTATGAATTCCTCTCAAAAACCCTTCCCATTGGTTCAAACACATGTATCCCATCATTTCTGTCACCTTCTGAAACATCTCTGAAGTCTCCTTTTGTGAGCATCATTAGCAGGTATGATAAAATTATAAAGAATGTTGGCTGCCATGTGCCAGCCAATGGAAAGGCAAACCTGTGAAATTATGACAGTGGGTCCTTAACTACCATGTTCACCAAAACTGGTATTGTGGAACTTCTGGCTCTTTCCCAAAGCCCAAATGATCAGGAAAGGTTTTGAATTGATTCAGGACATCAAGGCAGCCATGGCAGTGTTGAGGCAGTCATGAGAGAGGACTTCCAGAACTGCTTCAGAAAGTGCCAAACGATTGGGATAAGTGTGTTTAAAGTGTGAAGGGATTAACAGCAAAGTGTCTTTCACTATAATCGTTTTTAATTAAAACATTAACCATATGTTTCAGTTGTACCTAGTATTTTGCCAGTATTTGTAAAGGTATATAGTTCTTTTTTTTTTTTTTTTTTTTTTTTTTTTGCACATATTTGGTACAGGGTCTCACTACACAGCTTGGACTCATAGTGATCCTCCTGTTTCCAGCCTCCCCAGCACTTGGGTTACAGATGCACACCACCATGGTTGGACCCAGTAGAAAAAAATAGCAATGGCCCATTCTCCAGATCGGTGACCTTCACATTCTACCTTTATTTATATCTTCAACTTCTCAGTTGTCCAACTGGTGGAGTATGTCCCCAGAGCTGCATGCTTGTCAAGTCTGCTTCCTCCGCCACCACCTTGCATCCCAGAGTGGACACTGCATGTTCATTGACTTGTTTGTTCTCCAAATGACCTGATGGGTGACCAGATTGTCACAACCTCTGGATCTGCACTCAGTGCAGTGGGCACAGGTTCATGCAGGCCCCTCAAAAACTGTATGGGACTATCTCAGATACATCCGCAGGAGCAACAGACCTAAATAGAAAGATGAGTGCCTGCCCAAAGCTGCCTGATCTCACAAGATGACTCCAGAAAACTGCACCAACCACACCACTCCAACAGGCATCCAAGGGCTCTCTGTCACTTCACGGTCATCCCCTGTTGGTATCCTCCAGCTTTCTCACTGAAGCCACCCCCATCATCTTGTCAAGCCACCACACATAGACATCTCTCCCAATGGGGCTCCCCCTCTGCGAGCTGACTTCCCCTAACCTGAGTCTTCTATTCCTTACTTTCTTGCTTTATGAGATAGAAAATATTCTAAAAGGCAGGCCCTTGAGATTGCAAATATCTTCTCCCCATCCATTTGTCTTGTACATTGCTTATAATTGTCTGTCATGACAATACGCCCTGCATATTGTCCCTGTCTTTTAAGATCCTCATCAACTTCATTTTCAATGGCTTTGTGATGGCTGAAAATAATGTTGATGTTTTATTTCACCATCCCACAAACCAGGTCTGTAAATGGTTACCAAGGCTGGCACTGCTATAACTGCCCTTGGTCTATGTCTGCCTTCACAGAAGCACTTTCAGGAGTCCCAGTGGGGCATCATTGGACCTAAAGTCAGATGAATTTTCAGATTTTTAGCCCACTTTTCCCAACAGCCTGTCTTGGCTAGGATCTTGACTTTATTTAAAACTTGGGGGCTTTGTTCAGAATGGATTTTTGTGTTAATTTGGTTTGTAAACACAGTGCATTCATTTATGCCCTGCCCCAAGGCAAGCTGCTACCTGGAGTCTAACTGGTGTTCACACACGATGGAACCCAAAAGACCATTTGGGTTCATTTGTAGAAAAGTGAATGAGCTGAGCTGAGACCACAATGTTTAGTGAAATAAATCAGATGCACAAGCTTAACTGTCACATGATTTCTCTTATATAAGGAACCCAAAGTATATATAAATTAAAGAGCAAAGTAAAGAGAGGTAATAGGAAATGGGGAGGTAGATCTCTTACAAATGGGATGGGCTCAGAAACTGAAGGGAGGGGTGTCACAGGAATTAAGATGTGTCATATGCATGCACCAACTTCCCATGAGGAATGTAAACCCTGTGGACTGCAGATGTGGACTCATAAAAATAAAAATTAAGAAACATTTGTTGGATTCCAGAAAAGGCTCTCTATGTGGGCTCCTGGTGGGAGGCCTCAACCTCTCCTTGGGGCCTTAATAACCCAGAGAGCCACATCCCAAGAAGCACCAGCTCTGCAGAAGAAAGATCGCTGTGCTTGGGCTGGGACAAAGTAGTTGCTCAATAAGTAAAGCACTGTGCTGCTGAGCCACGTCCTTGGCCTGAGAGCAGGTTTTATCCTGCATCGCTGAGGAACGAAAGCATCGCTGAGTCAGTGAATGGGTAGGTGCCATGGACTCAAGCAGAACTCAGATTTCTGCTCTCCTCATGTTCCTCTGTGGAGCTGTGCTTCTGGGCTTTCTCCAAGATTCTTTCTTTGATCCCCACCAAATGTGCAATGTCACTATGTTCTGATCAAGCTGTCATCATGTCACCAAAATCCCATCCCTGTCCCTCATCTCTCCCGTCCACTGGAGCCACCCAAACCCCAGGGCCTGCTGCTCTAACGCTTGGTGCCTCCCCTGTCCTATAACAGTCACTGTGTACTGGCCCACCTTAGGACCTGCTCCGTGTCCCCTTCCAGAAGAAGCAAGGCATAAGTCAAAGTGAGCCTCAGGTTCAGATCTGAAAGCCCCAGGCGCAGTGGGTGGTCAGCGGTGGACAGGAAGAGGAAGGGCCCAAGATCGCCATCCCTCTTGGCAGCGGCCAGTTTGCTGAACTGAAACACTCCCCTCACCATCTGGAGCACACCAGGACTTTTGAGAAACAAGAAATAGATGAGGATCCGTGAAATGGCTGGGAGCTGCTGTCTGACTCACAGCTGTGACCACTCGCCCGTCTTCTGCCCTTCACCTGCCTGCCCCGCTCCCTCTGTGCATGAGGACCTGCAGGATAAAACCTACTCTCAGGCCAAGGATGTAGCTCAGCAGCACAGTGCTGGCCCAGCAAGTGTGAGGCCCTGAGTTTGATTCCCAGGACCAAAACACAAAACAAAATTTAAAAAAAAAATCTCACACCAAGGAGTGTCCTACATTAGGTGCTGTTAGCCACTGTGTGCACACAGAAGAAGGATGGTGTGGGGTGAGGGACCCGGGGACATCGCATAGGGCCAGGGCTAGGACAAGGTACCTGCTTGCCTTGGGACAGGGCAAAATTAATAAGTTAGTGCACTGTGTTTAAAACCAAATAATGTGAAAAGCCCATGATGAACAAAATCCCCCAATTTTAAATAAATTGGGGAAGTTAAGTGCACTTACCCAACCTCTCCTCCTACCCTGTCCTGTCCTTTTAAAGTGTAAGCTCCAGGCACTTTTCACCAAATTCAACTACTTAAACTGACAGCAGCTCCTCTGGCAGGAGGAGCCCAGTAGCTCCAAGCACAGGCTCCAGGCAGGCAGCTGGGGTGAGCACATCGGGCATAAAAGGGGCAGATAGATCCCTGCCTGCCCTGTACCCTCCTCCCTTCCCTGCGAGGACCAGGGGACAACCACAACCTGGCAAGGGCATTTCCAGGCACCTCTTCATCTCTCTTCCACTATCCCGCAACCTTAGAGCTCTCTGAAGAGCCTAGGGCAGAGAGGTGACTGCCCAGGTCCTGTCTCTAGTCAGCCACACTTGACTTCCAGCTTGGGTCAGAACCTGCTGACCCTGAAGCTGGGCTTCCTCCCAGCCAGGCTAGAGCCCCTAAAAAGCCTGCAGCTACTGGTGGGGTAGGAGGTATAGAGCAGCTACTAGCCCACACTGGCCACCACAGTGGCATTGAAACCAGCTTACTTTGAGGGTCATGATGGTAGGGGGTGGGCCGGAGAGCAAGAGGACAAATCAGCAGCCAGCAGAGGGAGAAGGAGGAGAGGGACTGTCCGTGGCCTCAGTGACCCACACAGCCCTGACCTGGCTCTCCGGGTGTCACTGTCCAAGCACCAGTCCCTTCACAATCCCCATCAAGGGTGACTTCTGAATCCCAAAGATTGAGCAACATCCTGAGGGCTGTTTACACTCTGACTTGCTGCCAGACTTGTGCAGGCAGGTGGGAGTCTCAGGGTGTGGAATGTGACACAGTAGCCCGAGGAGCTAAGAATCCCTGAAGGTACCCAGGAAAAGCTACTCCAAGCCAGGAAGAACTGCAGAACAACCCTGAGGGCTGGTCCGCAGTAAGGCTAGAGCTGCTTAGATTGAGTTGTAGGGTTACAATCTCCTCCTCCTTGTCAAATCTGTGACTCCACCCATTTCCAGCTGTGGGCTCGAGGACTGTGGGCTGTGTCTGGTTACCTCTACCAGGCGCTGTGGCCTCCAGGCTCTGGAGCTGGGAAGGCCCAAAACAGATGACACAGATTAGAAGAACAGGAGTGAGAACTTCCAGGCCCACCACTTGAGAGAGATCTTTCCTAGCATTTGCTGGTCCTGCCCCACTGCTACATGCCCAGCACAGCCCACCCTGTAAGTGAGAACATCCACCACCCTTTTGGGAGCCCTTCAGACCCACCAAAGCCCAGGCCCAGTGAGTGTGTGGGAGAGCTTCTGTGCTCTCCTGTCCCCTGTATACCCCTTCAGACCCAAGCCAGACCTGGCATACAGGCCTGGGGTGAAACTCTGTAGCTGACGTCCATGCAGTGAGACTAGAGTCAAAACCATGCAGGTAATCCAGGAGCAGAACATCTTGCCAATGAGGCACAATAGGCTAACCTCCAAGAACAGCAACATGAAGGAGCTGAGCACAGCAGACAGACTCAAGCCAGACACAACTATATGAACTGGAACTTGGTATATAGGTACCTGAATTTCATTTGGTGCTAACGTTATAACTGCACCAAAGCTCTACAGCAAAGATCAGAGTTCAGAGCTATACAAAATGATAAAACCAAGGATTAAAATGTAATCTCAGGCTTTGAGCCCACCCAGAACAAGTGCAGAGGACACTAGCTCAGCTGAAATGTATGAATTAATAGCACCAGAAATAAAGAAACAACAGCAGAAGGATATAGAGGAACTCAGAGCAGAATTTACTTCTGAAACAAAAAAAAAGAAATCTCTAAATTCATAGCATCCAAAGTAAAGAAACAAATGCAGAAACAAATGGAGGAAACCCAATCTGAAAAACACTCTGCACTAAAAGAACTAATAACTGCTTCTAAAGAAGACATTGACAAAAAAAAAAAAAAAAAATGTTGGATTCCTTGGATGAGCAATACAGGAAAGAAATAGATTGAATGAAACAGAGCCAAAGAGATATAGAGGAACTTCAAATCCCAAACATAAGCCTACAAAATGGTCTGAGTGAAAGTGAAGACAGAGTTTCAGATCTTGAAGATGCTGGTGGTGCAGCTAGTGAAAAGATATTAAAAGATCTCTTAAAAACAATTAAGATGCAAAGAAAAGTAATTTGTTACTTGCAAGACGATGCAAAGATGAACTATGTAAGACTAATAGGCTTCAATGGGAAAGAAGGAGTCAATGCAAATGATAAAAAAAAATATATATGGGCAAAAGTAATAGCAGAAAACTTCCCAAATATGAGGAAACAATCAGACATTCAGGTAACTGAAGCATACAGAATGTGAAACAACTTCAACCCAATTAAAAATAAACCGAGATATATAATAGTTAAGATCCCAGAAATTCAGCACAAAAACAATATACTGAAAACTGCAGGAGAAAAGAAGCAAATCATATTTTAAAAAAACAAAACAGAAATGAATAAAATGAATTTTGATCACCTTTGAACACACCTAGATTAGATTGACAGCATGCCTGTCTATTGCCTAAAAATGCATAAAAAAGTTTAGATGAAATTATATTTTTGAAACTATTACTTTTATTTACTGAAATTGAGGAGGATATAAATAAGTTCTCCTGTTTTTGAGATAAAAATATAAACCCAATAAAACAAAAAATTCGTTTAAAAAAAATCACATTCAAAGGAAAACCCATCAGAATTATGGCCAATTTCTCTTCACAAACCTTGAAGGCAAGAAGAGCATGAAGCAAAGTATTTCAGGTCCTCTATAATTTGAAAACAAATTCCAGCCCAGACTACTATAACCTGCAAAACTCTCTTTCAAGTTTGATAGAGAAGTGAAATACATCCATGACAAAGGACAACTAAAGAATTTCATGATGACAAAGCCAGTGCTACACAGACTACTGAAAGATGTTCTAGAGAAGGAACACAGAACTCCACTAATGAGAACAGAAGGAACCCACAAAAGAGGGCAAACAATTAAACACAGGACAAAAAGGAGTAAACAACAGCAGGTAAATAACATGTCAATTGTCAGTCAACACACCTCAATTATAACCATCCATTTCAATGGACTCAATTCACCAATTAAGAGAAATATACTGGCACAGTGGATTAGGAAACAAAATCCAAAAATATGCTGTATACAAGAAACATGCTTCACGCATAAAGAAATTCATAGGCTGAAAGTCAAAAGACAGAAAACAATACTTCATGCCCCTGCAACACAGAAAAAAGCAGGAGTAGCAATCTTGTTCTCAGACAATCTCAGCTTCAAACCAAGAATGATCAAACAAAATAAAGATAGCCACTATATACTGGTTAGGAGAAAAATTCAACAGGAAGAGGTAACACTCATAAATAGGTATGCATCAAACTCAGGAGCACCCAACTATGTAAAACAAATCTTAATGGACATGAAAAATATAATATCCAATACCACAATCTTAACAGGAGATCTAAACACACCCTTATCCCAAAAAGATATGTCAACCAGACAAAGAAACAGTAAAGAAGTAGCAGAACTGAACCAGAGCCTGGAACAAATGGACCTGGTGGACATATACAGAGTGTTCCACCCAACCACAGCTGAATACACATTTTTCAGTTGCACATGGGTCATTTTCTAAAATAGACAACATGTCCATAGGTCATGCTTAAATATAGTATATGCAAGAACACAAATTATCCCATGCATATTATCTGACCACAGTGCAATGAAACTGGAAATAAATGACAAAAGAAACCAGCAAAAGTCCCCAAATACATGGAAATTAAACAACACCCTTCTCAGAAATCAATGGGATACAGATGAGATTAAACAAAAACTTCAACAATATCTACAATTTAATGAAAATTCAACTATGACTTATTAAAATTTATGGGATGTGATGAAAGCAGTTCTCTGAGGGAAATATATACTTATGAACTCACACATTAAGAAAACAGAATGGGAACAAATAAATGCATTAATGTGGCACCTCCAACATCTAGAAAAGGAAGAAGCAAAGCAAACCCAGAGCCCAAAGATGAGAAGAAATCATGAAGATTAGAGCAGAAATTAATTCAATTGGGATGAAGAAAACAGTTCAAAGAATCAACAGATCAAAAAGCTGGTTATCTGAAAGACTAAATAAAATTGATAAGCCCTAGCTAACTCTCAAAAAGAGGAAAGAAAAAATTCAAACACAAGCAATAAGGAATGAAAAGGGTGTAATTACCACAGACCCAGTGGAAATACAGAAAATTATCAATAACTACTTTGAGAATCTTTACACTCACAGAATAGAAGACACAGATGAAATGGACAGATTCCTCGAAAGGTACAAATTGCCAAAACTGAATCAAGAAGATAGAACAACTCTCAATAAACCAATAATACCCAATGAAATATGAAATGTAATAAAAAATCTGCTAACAAAGAAAAGACCAGGTCCTGATGGATTAACAGCTGATTTCTACAAGAAATTTACAGAAGATATAAGCCCTACAGTACACAAACTCTTCAATGAAATTGAAAAGAAAACAGTTCTCCCAAAATCATTCCTGGAGGCAAGTACTATACTGATTCCAAAACCAGAGAAAGACACAACTAAAAAAGAGGACTACAGGCCAATCTCCCTCATGGACATAGGTGCAAAAAACCTCAATAAAATCCTAGCAAATAGAATACAGCAATTCATCAAGAAGATCATACAGCATGACCAGGCAGGATTCATCCCAGGGATGAAGGATGGTTCAATATTCACAAATCTATAAATGTAGTATACTATATTAATAGAGCCAAAACTAAAAACCACATGGTCACCTCAATTGATGCAGAAAAGGCTTTTGACAAAGTCTAACACTCATTCATTTTCAAAGTCTTACAGAAAATTGGAATAGAAGGCCTTTACTTCAATCTAATAAAATCCATCTATGACAACTCAATTGCTAATATAATTCTAAATGGGGAAAAATTGAAATCTTTTACTCTCAAATATGGTACAAGACAAGGATGTCCTGTATCAATCCTCCCATTCAATATAGTTCTGGAATCATTGGATAGAGGCATTAGAGAATAGGGAGAAATAAAATGAATAAGAATAGAGGAAAAGTTAAATTATCACTATTTGCAGATGACAAGATATTTTACTTGGAAGACAAAAAAAATTCCACCAAGAAACTACTAGAATTCATACACAGATTCACTAGCACTGCAGGATATAAAGTCAAGAAGTAAAAGTGAATAGCATTCATCTACACAGATAACAAACACACTGAGAGGTAAATCAGAGAAACAATACCATTTACAATAGCATTGCAAAAAAGAAATACATTGGAGTACATCTAACTAAAGTCAAAGATCTTTTCACAGAAAATTACAGTAACACAAAAAGAGATTGTAGAGGATTTGAGAAAATGGAAAGATATACTGTGCTTCTGGATACGAAGAACCAGCATCATGAAGATGGCCATACTCCCAAAACTGTTGGACAGATTCAATGCAATTCCTATCAAACTACTACTAACATACCTTCCAGACCTAGAGAAATCATTCCTAAAATTTATTGGAACCAGAAGACCTAGAATAGCAAAGGCAATCATGGCCAACAAAGACAAGGCAGGAGGCATTACACTTCCTGACTTGAAATTATACTACAAAGCTACTGTGATAAACTCAGCATGGTATTGGTGACAAAATAGATCTAAGGATCAATGGAATAGAGTAGAAGATGCAGAAGCCTGTGTGAACATACTCAACTACTTGATCTTTGACAAAGGGGCCAAACATGCTTACTGGAAGAAGATAGCCTCTTTAACAAATGGTGATGCAAAAACTGACTCTCCAGATACCAAAAACTAAAACTTGACCCAGGTCTATCACCATGTACTAAGCTAAAGTCAAAATGGATTAAAATCTAAACATTAAAACGTAAATACTCAATCTCCTGGAAGAGAAAGTAAGAGGAAATCTTGAAGACATACAGATAGGCAAAGAATTTATGAACAAAAATCAAATCACATGGGTAATACTTGAAAGAATTAACAACTGGGACCAACTCTTCTTGAGGAGTTGGAAGAAGATAGCCTCTTCTTCCAACAAAATGAAATTACCAACAAAGTGAAAAGACAACCCACAAATTTTGAAAAAATTCTAACTCATAAGCACTGAAAGGCCTGCTGTCTAGAATTTATAAAGAACTAAGATACAACAGGGCCCCTAAATTTAAAGACCCAATCCAGAAATGGGCATCTGAGATGAAGACATGCTTCTCAGAGGATGAAATTAAAGAAGAGAATAAATACATGAAAAAAATGCTTCACATCTCTAGCCGTCTATGAAATGCATTAAAACAGCACTGAGATTCCATCTCACCCCAGAAAGAATGGCTATCATAAGGAAATCAACCAACAACAAATGTTGGAGAGGTTGTGGGAAAAAGGGAACCCTTCTCCACTGCTGGTGGGAATGTAGACTGGTGCAACCATTATGAAAATCAGTGTGGAGTCTCCTTAAGAAACTAGGATGGAAATCCCATTCAAGCCAGCTATCTCCCTACTGGGAATATTCCCAGAGGAGCTGGAAATGTCATACCATAAGGATATATGTGTACCTGTGTTTATATCACAATTTTTGTTAGGCAAACATGATAACCACTACACCACGGAAACTCTTATATCACAATTTGTGAAAGCCAAATCTTCAAAACAACCAAGATGCCTGTCACATGAGGAATGGTTGAAAAAGATGTGGTACTTTTATACAATGGAGTATTTCTCAGCTGTAAAGAATGATAAACTAGAAGGCTTCATATTTAGTAGATGCCACTTGAAGGTATGCTTATAAGCGAAATAAACCACATCCTCATGTGCAAATATTGTATAGTCTCCCTAGTATAACTCAAAAGAAGTATTACAAATAGAAATGTGTAACACAATTAAAAGGAAAGCAAGAACTTGAGGAATGGATAATGAGGAGAGGGTAAGGAGAAAATCTGGGAAACACAACAGGGGCAAAACCATTCATTAATACACACTAGATGGGTAAAGCAATGATCCTGGGAAACATCAGCAGATTTTTGAAACTAGCAGTTAATTGGTAGTTTTCTCACCCTGACTACATATATATGCTGATACCTATGAACCAAGCGTCTACACTGAATTTACCAATGTGTAATAGAAGGATCATACTTGGAATGCCTGTCGTTCTTGTCTTCTAAATATGTACTTCATGTCATAACATACCAAGTGTTACTACACTGTCTTTCCAATAAAAGTTTTTTTGAAGGTAATAAATGAAAAATAAGTTACACACAAAAAAAAATTGTCACAGGACAGTCCTGCTATAATGCTATCTATGGATTGACTTCTAAATTTCTATGTAAATCTATGTAAGTGTTCATTCCTATTTTTTTTCTTTCTTCATATTCTGTAAGGACTTAGAGTTTAATATCTCAATACTTGATGGAAAATACCTGTTCCATTTTATGGCTATGATGTCTGATATTTAGACAAATAGTGTGGGTAAACTGAACTGCATAGTTTGCAGGGTAATAATAAGCTTCTCTTCTGGAGAGTTAACAACCTAAGTGTGCAAATGGAAAATTGGAGAAAAGGAAGGGCTGCAAGGTCAGCCAACACTTTGGCCCTAGCCTTTCAAAGTCAGTGAAGACTCAAGACATATGTGAATCTGTACTGTAACATAATGTAACTCAGTAGTGCCCCAAATTTTCTGATCAAGGAGATTATGAAACCACAGAAGAATACAATCAATGATGTATAGTGTGCCTAAGGAGAGTCACATGAAGAGAAAACATTCTCTCAAGCTTCCACCGAGAGCAACTTGGTCAAGCAATGGCCATGGCTCATCCACATGTTGACACTGACAAAGGATCTACAAAGTGTGGTACAGAGTTACAGGATAATCCCTGAGGGTACCTGACTGACCTTATACAAAAGTTACGTTTCTTGTTATATAGGTCTTTCTTTATCTTGGTCTTAACCTTCCAGCATAAAAGGATAAAATGGAGGTATATAAAGTAAAGCCATAGTAATATATTGAACTGTGAAAGGCTCAAGTCAACAACTTCTGCAGATAACCCACTACTATTGTGGACTGCTGGACTGTGTTGGATTGTTTTGCTGAATTCAAGCACCTATAATATTTAAATGACAATTTAATACCCATCTCTGACAGGACTAAACAAAAAAAAGAGGCTATAAAGGAAGGACCATTTTGTATTTGTATGTACAGAAGAGTTAAGATAGATATACAGCTACTTTAGCTTAACTTAATGAGAAGATTTGTACTAATAGTGTCTGGACAGGATATCCTATCTGCTTCTTGTATTATGGATAACTACTAAGAAGAGAACAATGTACAATGTGTTAATTAAAATTTAAAAAAAAAAACAGAATAGAAGAGCAGCACCCATACCTGGGATGCAAGTGTGACCTGCTCGTCTTCAAAACCAGTTCCTGGCTGCCTGCTGCAGATCCCAACGCTCCAGGCCTACTTGGGGAAGACAGCCTCCACCCCTACCTGTGGCTCTCAAAACAAAGACTCACTGTCCCAAACAGATGCCCAGGGTGGGGCCAGGCCTGCTTCCCTTTCCCTTGACTTTCACATTCACAAAGACCTGTTAAAGCCAGATTGAAAAGGGGCAAGAGACAGGGGTGATCATGCACCTCACTGCCAGCTGATGCAGACAGCAGGTGGACTTTAGGAGCAGGGCGTGGACAGGAGGTACCAAGGTGCACCCTTAGCTGTCTTCCAAACACAAACTACTGGTATCACCAAGGTCAGGCAGGGACATAGTAGCCCGAGTAGTCACCCTCACTGCTGGAAATGCAAAAGGGACCCACTGCTTTGGAAACAGTGTGGCCACATTTGAGAACAGTGAATGCAACCAGCTGTTCTGGACCTGGATGACCACTCAGACCCTTGCTTCACATGAAAACCTACCAGGAAGACTATGGAAGGTCTGCTCAAAGGTTCTAAAACCTAGAGAAAAAACTACAGTTCCCTCCAGGTTTGAGTAAACTCACAGGCACAGTCTATCACAGGACTCCTCCCCTGTACAAAGGACTCCATCATTGCCAGGCCCCAAAGACAGGGACTAGTCCCAATGCTCCACACTATTTTGTCCAACTTGTGTGACATTTTAAAACAGCAGAGCCTAGGGGACATTAAATAGATCTGTGGTTACCAGTAATTGGGGATTAGAGGGTGACCACCAGTGACAGGTGGGAAGTTGGGGAATAACGTGTTTGTCAAAGTGAAATAGCAAAAAGTTAATTTGCTCCTGAGAAAATTATATTGCAATGAGCCTAACGGTGAAAGAGAACTCACAGAAAAGCAAGAGGTGGGAGGTTAATCCTGCAGCCTCTATCTGGTTAACCAGGAATAGAAGTGTGCATGTAGCCACAGAAATAGCTCCCCACCCAGACCTCAGTCTACAGCGTCTCTGCGTTGTTGCTCTTTACTTTTTTTTCTGTTCTTTGAGACAGGATCTCACTATGTAACCCAGGCTGGTGCTGAACTCATGGAGATCCTCCTGCCTGAGCTCCTGAGTGCTGGAATTACAGACACGCACCACTGCACTCTATTTGTCTCTCCCCGTTCTCACAGCAGCAGATGTATCAGCATCATGTGGCACCTCAGTGCCCGATCTTCCCACAGAGCCACAGAAGAGCTCTGTGCACTGGACACCAAAGCCCGAGTGCTCCTGCTTTACCCAGTCCCCACCCCACCCCAGCCAGATCTCCACAGTCCTGGGTTGGCCACACAACCAAGGCTCGGACCCCAAGCAGCAACCTTTGAGGGCCTGGCACTGCACAATGGTTAGGTGGTTAGATTGATCACCACCTTCCCAGCCACTTTGTGTCCAGTAAAAATGACCATATTTGTAATGAATCTTTTGCTAGATTGGCAACTCACAGAGAAGGGACAGTGGTTCTGAAACACGGAAGGGTACCCAAGGAACTGAAAGTGGGACGCACATTCATACACCAAGTTCAGACCAGCACTATACCCAACACTAAAAAAGTGGAAATGACTCAGGTGTGTGCCTATCATGCATAAATAGGTAGGAAACAAACGATGCATGTTACCCATAGAGATAACTCAAGGGACCACTACTTGGCCTTCAAGAGAAAAAGAGTTCTGACACAGGTAGCAGCACAGAGGTGATGTAAGGACAGCACGCTAAGTGACAAGAAGCACACCAAAGGGAAGGCCTGAGTAGCTCCATTCCATGGGGCCCCTGAGCAGGCAGTGTGACAGCAACAGGCTCACAGAGATAGTAGAAAGGTGGATCCTGGAGATGGGGAGGGCAAGGAAGGGAAGAGTTCATGTTTGGTGAGCACAGAGTTGCAGTTTGAGGCTGTAACTGATAATGGCCAAGTTGCCTAGAAGTGTGCCCATTCTTAGTGCCACTGTACCATGCACTGACAAATGAGTAGGGTAGCAAATGTCATGATGTGCAGATTTAGTAACAAGGTGTAAACCTGACAGGCTGACTGAAGGTAGATGCATAGATTCATGGAAACACTAACATTGAAGCAAGAGGGTATAAAGGCTAATCACAATGACAGTGGCATCTGTGCTGCTCTTGCTCCACGCTGGGACAGCATCACAAGGCCTGCATGTGTGGGCAGAAACTGATTTAATTGTCCCCAAAGCCCTGCCACAGAGACTGCTGTGCCTTCACCACCCCTGCTGTAGAGAGGAGGCCCGGAGTCACACGGCTTGAGCAACTGTCCAGGTAGCTCATACAGCAGGTGTTCAGGATTGGGACGCGGCACTGCTGGCTGGGGACTTCAGGAAACACTTGCAGCCGGGTGGGGGAAGCCAGCAGGGAAATCTACCAAGGCTCTCCACTCCATGCCTGCGTTAGTTCTGGACGGAGAGGACAGTGCTAATGTAGAAGACAAAAAGGATATTCAGGGACAAGGTCAGAGACAGCAAGAGAGAGAGAGCAACCTGGAGGACACAAGGTCCAAGAGCTTGCAGAAATGGGTGAGACCACCCGAGTTCCATAGGGGGTGGCTCAGGCCTGGAGGCACCATCAGCAAGGTGAGCCAGGCCAGGAGGCAGGCCTAGGTGTGGCACCAACAGCATAAGGATTCTGGTGGGCACCGAGGGAAGCTGGCAGCAAGGGTCAGGCTCCAGCGTGCTCTGGCCTCCCTCCTGCACAGTTGAGACCTTCACCCCACCCTGGCTCCCAAGAGAGCCTATTCCTGAAGCAGCAGCCCTACACTTCTGCATGCCCTAGAGATGTGGTTAAAACCCAGATTTCTCAGCCCCAACCCCACAGTTTCCCTTTTAGTAGGGCTATGTGGAGCCCACACACTTGGATCTCTAACAACTTCCCAGGGTACAGCAGAGGCAGCTGACCAGAAACCACTCAGTGAGGTCCCCCACTGTGGAGGTGCCCTAAAGGACTCTGGGCACAGAAGCCATGGCCACCTGGCCCTACCACACCCATCAGCAAATCAAACCAAGAAAACAGCCTTGGGCAGTGTGTGGGAAGAACAGAAAGGGCACGAGTGCCTTGCTACCAGCACCTCAGCCAGCCCCAAAGTGGGGACAGGCTGCCCTGCAGACAAGGAGCCTGAGGCTCTCTGCAGCATGCTCTGACCCCAAGCTTCCTGCTTTCTGCTGCCCTGGCCATATAGCCCCTTGAAAGCTATCTCTACCTCATCTGCTGCCACCCGCCCACCCAGTACCCAGGCTTTCCCAGCTCCAAGGCTGGGCTACCCCAGCAGTACCCCAAGGCTCCAACTGGAACCCACGTCTACCCCTGCCTGTCTGAGTATTGGTGACAGCTCTCTGAGCCCACACATTGCAGCCATAAAACTGAGTGATGTCTTCCTCACCAGGCTAAGGCAGGAATACAGCAGGCCACTGCATGGGAGCACAAGTCTGGGGCCAGCAACTGTCCACACAGCACTGCACCCCTGCCAGCAGGCCTCTTGATGGCCAGCATCCAGCACCACATGGTGCCTCCAAGTTCCATGTTGTCTCCTCAGTCTGTCTTTAGGACCCAGTTCTGATGCCACGTGAGCTGCCCTAGCCCCACCTAAGCCTCCCACTTCAGGCCTGGATTGCCTCCCCCTAGCTGACTGCCTGATCCATGCAATCATGGGCTTCCCCCAGAGCAAGGAGCTGGTTAGAGAATGCACAGAGATGGGCTGGAGCTAACGACTGTGCCACAGTACAGAGGACACCCAGGGATGTGAGTGCTGTCCCAGAGGCTGTGGGCAAGGAGCAGGGGAAGAGCAGGTGGCTCCTGCAGGCAGGGCTGCAGGGCGCAGGGGACAGGAGCCTGCAGACGGCACTGCCAGAGTCCAGTAGCCCAGCAAGTAGTGTCCCCACATCCTCCCTGGTGCCTTCAGGCGCAGCATGGAGCCCAGGGCCTCCCACCTGCTTAGGAGGATCAATGGGAACAGGTGCTTGCATGGCTCTGGAGCACAGGAGTCCCTCTGAGGACCCAGCAGGCTCTGCGGTCGCAGAAACCAGTGGCCTCCAGCAACTTTCACAGAAGCTCAGGACTTCCCTTCTCGAGTTGCTGGCCAGGCTGCGCTCCAGGCCAGCACACACCTCTGTGGATCTGAGGAACAGGAACTCCCAGTGGCCCACAGCCAGGGCTGGTTTTATATCTGCATTTGGTTTCTGAGTTCCACACAGCAGAAGATGGACAGGGAGCATTTCCCCTGTGGGAGACCCAGCTCACACCGGTGCAGACATTGCTGAAGGCTCAAAGGCGCGGCCAGGACAGCTCAGCCCTCATCAGGAGTCTCTGCAATGCTGAAACCACAGGGCAGTTTGGCTTCCACCAGGAGGTCAGGAGTTACTACCTCAGGAATCTGAGCGACCACCACTACAACACAAGTGGCGTCTGGTCACACCTATCTCTAAGGAAGGCAGCCCCAGCCCCACTCAACAGATGGGCAAAGTGAAGCTCCAAGAAGCCCAGGTGCAGAGAAAGCAAGTAGTTTACCTGAAATCAAATGCCAGCAAGCATCAGAATCAAGGCCAAAAGCCAGTTCTCAAGCCTCCCATCCTTCCACCCATCTAGACTGGCTTCACAGGACTCTGGCCCTTAAGATTATGACCAGGGCTGGCAAGATAGCTCAGAGGTCTAAAGCGCCTCTCAGGGACCGCGGTTCGATCCCCAGCACCACATGCCATGCCAGCCCCTCCCCCCAGACAGGCTGAGCTGACCTCCCTCCCCACCCCCGCAAAAAAAGAATCCCTGATGTGTAGTGAGACACTAATAAATAAATGAATTAAAAAAAAAAAAAAGATTATGACCAAACCCTTTCCTCAGCTAATTTTCCACCCCACCCCAGTACAGTACAGTCAGATAAACTCTGCACACACCCAGCCCTCCCAGAGCTACATCCCTGTGTGACCTGCTTTTGAGCCCTGAGGGCTGCTCAGGGCACCAGGGACACAGGTAAGGGAAGGCTGGACAGGAGCCGCTGTGGGGTCGGGTAGAGTCCAAGGTGACATCCCCACCCTGCTGCACACACGCCCCTCTTCTTTGGGTTGTCATTCTTCTGCTCCTGAATCAGTTCTGTTCCTGGAGTTGCAGGCCAGAAAGTCCATGTGCAGGGGTCCCCGGGACCAGACTCGGCCCCTGTCCCAAGGTGCTTCAAAGATGGACAGGACATGAGCCTTAATCAGCCAGGCAGGAAAGGGTAGATGAAGAAATTTAAGATCTGCCTTCTGGAACTCAAAAGGAATCTTGGGGTTTTACAGAAAAGGGGAACCCAGGCAGGGGTTGGGGTCTGTGTGGTTAGCAGGGTAGGTGAGCCTGGCCAGGTAGATCTGGCTGACCCTTACCTCAGGACTGGTTCCCTTCATGGGAAATGTCCCAGATTAGGGGCTGGGCTGACCTCCACAGGGGGCATCTGCAAGGCTCTACACGTCCTGGGACCCAAGGGGGCTGCAGGTTTGGTGCCATGGCCCTACCCTGTGGGAGACTAGAACTGGATGTCATAAGAACCAGCAATGAAATATAGCTGACAGTGACTTCAGCTGCTCCTGCCTTGGCGGCCTCAGTCTTTAAGGAGAGTGCAAATAGGACCAGCGGTGGAGCTCTTACACATGGGAGGGGGACCAGAAAGTGGATGGGTAAAGAGTTGAGGTGTGTGCCGTGGGTAGAGCAACTTCCCGAGATGAAAGGAGTCACTGTGTATCGCAAACACGGACTAACAAAAAGTTCAAGTCTAATGACTCTTGTATTATACACAGCCCTGAGAGATGAGCACACCTGTGAGGTGAGAGATCTGGGTTCAGTCACCCCCTGGGCATCTGCAGCCCAGCCTCTGGGTCTCTGTTGCATTTTCTTACTCTGGCTTCCCTTTATTTACATTTATGTTGATTATGAAGTGTCACACTGATTTCCTTGAACTTTAGAGGGAAAAGTGACATGAAATACATTAAAAATGATAACATTATGCAGTGTATCAATCATTGAAATTGTCCTACTAATTGGTTTTGAAGCTATTTCATTGCTATTTGTTTCTCAATGAAATTATTAAAAGAAAACATTCTGACACTGAATTGTAAAAGCAAAGCAGGGTTTGGGCACCTGCGGGCAGCAGCCCTAGCGCCCTGTGGGGGACCAGCCCCGCCTGCCCTTTCTGCCAAGTCCCCATCGCAGCTACCCTGGTGGGCAGCCCTCTTTGTGCGGTATGCGGAAGGAAGACCAAATCGAGCCAGGAGGCTGTGCTCTGATGCCCCCTCACCCACCCTTCCTTTGTTTCATTTTTAGGTCTTTTGCTGTTGTTGTTTCTGTGTATGGTTTAGTTTGGTTTGGTTTGGCTTGGGGTTTGGGAGCTTTTTGGCTTTTTATTTTTGTTGTGGGGTGGTGGTTGTTTTACAGTATTCTACACTGAGCTACATCCTAGCCCTTTTTATTTATTTATTTTGAGATAGGGTCTCACTAAGTTTCTTGTTTGTAGAAATAGAAAACCAACCACAAATGCACAAGCTCAAGCTCCATGTATAATTTTATCTTTTCTGCCAACCACATGAAAAAAGCAAAACTGAATAGGTAAAATTAATGTTTCAATTACATTTTCTTTAACTTCGGTAGGTTCTCCATATCTATCAGCAGATTCAACCTTAGGCAAAAGCACTGGAAAAAATAGCTGCACCTGTAGAAATACATACAGACCTTTTTCTTCACTATTCCTTAATAACAATGCATTAAGACTTACACAGCATTTTTGTCACAGAGGCAAAACTCATAATCTTGAGATGATAAAGTGCAGGGAAGGATTGTGTAAGTTACGCACAAATATTGTGCCAAATTCATTCTTTATTTCTTTGTTTCTTTCTTTACTGGAGGCACCAGGAATTGAACTGAGAAACTCATGCTTCCCAGGTAGGTGCTGTGCCACTGAGCTACATCTTCAGCCCTCTGTGGGACACTATTTAAAGGACTTTTGATACAAAGGAATTAAGGGTCCTCAGATTTTAGTATCCAAGCAGGTTCCTGGAACCAGTCTCTCATAGACAGAGGGGTAACTGTATATCTGAAATATTTTTTGTGTGTGTCTCTTTTGAGACAAGGTCTTACTATGCATTTCCAGGCTGGCCTTCAACTCACTATGCAGCCCAGGCTGACCTCAAACTCATAGAAATTCTCCTGCTTCAGCCTCCTGATTATAGGCATGTGACACCACACCCAGCCAAAATATATAGCTCTATATACAGTTGATATTTTTAAGTGTTAATAACAACCTGGTCTCAGTCTATAACACCTTCACAGTCTGGAGTGCATCTTAAACACGCAGCTCACCTCAGCTCAGGCTGGCCACACTTCCACTATGGCAAGAGGCTCCTGAATGGGGCTGCATGGATCTCGACTTGGAGACTCGCCCTTTTGATGCGGGCAGGTGCTTCACACGGGAATCCCAGCCAAGGCTAGGGGAGGTTACTGCAGACCCATCCGGGCTGACATGGCTGCAGTGCTTGGAGGGAGACAGCAGATTCCAGGCCCTGATCATAAACAAAACAAGAGCTGGCCCAAACTGTGGCCATGCAGCTCTGGAAAGCACACACTCACCATTTCTTCTCAGTCAGAATTCCTCCTGTCCACTCCCAGGTAGCCCAAATGTCACAGGGCCAGTGGGAGGGAAGAGGCTCAGTCTGCATTTCTCCACTGGGCACCTAATAGGTGTGCCTGCCACCCTAGGCTCAGACTCATATTCCCAGAGAGCTGCCACCCTCCTGATCTCACTCACCTACCCCCCCC
This sequence comes from Ctenomys sociabilis, assembly GCA_004027165.1. Taxonomy (NCBI): domain Eukaryota; kingdom Metazoa; phylum Chordata; class Mammalia; order Rodentia; family Ctenomyidae; genus Ctenomys; species Ctenomys sociabilis. The sequence goes on from PVKA01004397.1 coordinate 82,537, forward strand.
CCAGGTCCACTGTAGTGAAGAGCGGCCCTGCTGCTCCCTCTGCTCCAGGATCACCTTCCATTTTCCCTTCCCTCACATCCTACATCTACAGCTTCATCAATCTCACCCTCACAGCAGCATCTCTGGGCTGACCACAGCTCTGACCACCCCTTTATCCCCATGCTGTCACTGTGGGGAGACCATCACCCCCTTCCTGGTTGTCGCTCAAGCATCTTGGGCGACAGCCTTCCTTGTGCTTTGCTTCCCTACAGCCTGCTCTGAACACAAAACCAGCAGTCTTCTTTGAAATGCGAGTAATGGTAAAAGCAAGTTTGAATAACATTGAGATAACATAAAATATAAACTGCCTACAAATTAATCTAAGAAAATTAGGTGCCATCGTCATTAAAATGTTATGACATTTTATTAAAATATTTTGAAGACTTAAGTGAGGAAACAAACCAAATTCATGAATTAAAAGACAGTTTTTCTTCTTTATGGCACTGGGGGATTGAGCTCAATATTGAGCTACATCCACAGCCCTATTTTTTAATTTTTTATTTCAAAATAGGATCTCACTAAGTTATCAAGGGTAGGCTTAAACTTGGGACCCAGAACTTCAGAACTGCAAGCCTGCACCACCCTACCATCATAAAGCTCACTTTCATAAAGATGGTAGTTCTCCCCAAGTTGTATTTCCAATCAAATATGAACATGTCTGTTGAATTTAATTCTAAGCTTGAAAGAAGGAAATTAATAAAAGTAGTCAAGGAAGAGTAGTAGAAGAAAAATATACTGAATCTTCCTAGATCCCCAATTTTTCTGTAAATTTATAAGTAATATTATTTAACATTGACAAAAAGCAAATTGTGAAACATCCCAGCAAGAGACTCACATCTACATGAAAACTTGAAGACTACAATAAATATGTTGTAGTTCAGCAGCTAAAATGATAACATATGGAGCAAACACTCTCGGTATCCGTATAAGGAAAATACAATCTTACCAAGTACACATTATTCCCCACCTCACACCATGCAGAGAAGTCATTTCCAGGTGAAAGTTACAAGATAATATTTTTAAATTTTTGAAAAGGATTTTATGGCCTCAGAGTATGAAGAATACTTAGTAGCTGAGTAGTGTTACCATCACAGAACAGGTAGATGAATCAATCAACTCAGTCATTACTAGAAATCACAACATGGGCTGGGCAAATAGCTCTGAGGATTAAAACACCTGCCAGCAGGCGCAGGAGCCAGGGGTTTGATCCCCAGGCCTGACATGCCAGCCTCAACCCCAGGGCATGCTAAGACTGCAATTGAGACTGGGTGTGGCGGTGTGTGGCTGTAGTCCCAGCATGTGGGAGGCTGTAAACAGGAGAAGCATTACAAGTCCAGTCTAGTAATGAGACCCTGAACACGCTATAGACCCGTCCCTAAAATATAGGAAAAAAAATAATTATAAATGGAAATCACAACACAAGAAAATGTGGCACTAACAGGAGAAAAATAATTGCAAAAACAAAAAAATCCTAATGCCCCCAATATGCTTGAATTGTGGCAAATCAATAGGATTAAAAACAGATACCTCCAAACAGGGAAAACTCCAAGAGATCAGAACAGGAAAGGGACCAAGTTGGCCATTACAATCAACCAACAACAAATGTTGGAGAGGTTGTGGAGAAAAGGGAACCCTTCTCCACTGCTGGTGGGAATGTAGACTGGTACAACCATTGTGGAGGTCAGTGTGGAGACTCCTCAAAAGAATAGGACTAGAAATCCCATTCAAGCTGGCTATCCCCCTACTGGGAATTTTCCCAAAGGATCGGAAAACATTGTATCATAGTGATATATGTGTACCTATGTTTATAGGAGTGCAATGTGTGATAGCAAAATATTGGAAACAACCAAGATGTCCATCACATGAAGAATGGCTGAAAAAGAGGTGGTATTTCTATATAATTTCTATATAATAGCTAATAATTCAGCTATTAAGAATGATAAGTTTGAAGCATTTATACTGAAGTGGATGCCACTTGAACATATACTCATAAGTGAAATAAACCAGACACACATGTGTAAATATTGTATAGTCTTCCTAGTATAACAAGTGACAAGCAGAAATACAAAAGGAAACGTACAACAACTAAAATCAATTGAGTCAGATAAGGCTAAGTGAATGGCATATGATGCAGGATACTAATCAGCTTTTCTTCTGGATGGTTAACAACCTAAGTTCACAAGTCAGAATTGGAGAAATAGAAGAGTCACAAGGCCAGCCAACATTTTGGCCCTAGCCTTTCAAGGTCAGCGAAGACTCAGGACATAGGAGAACCTGTACTGCAACATCATGAAACTCAGTTGAGCTCCAAATTTTCTGAACAATGAGATTATAGAGCCACAGAGGAAAGAGATTGAAATTCTACAGTGTGCCTGGGGAGAGTCACATGGAGAGAAAACTTTCTCTCAGGCTCTCACAGAGAGCAAACTGGTCAAGCATTGGCCGTGACTCATCCACATGGATGACACAGACAAAGGATCTACAGAATAATGTACAGGACTACAAGATAAACCCTGAGAGGACTTCACTGGCCACATAAGAAATATAAAGTACATTTGTTGGTATATAAGTCTTCTCTATCTACGTCTTAACCATCCAGCAGAAAAGTATAAAAATGAAGTATACAGCCGGGCGTGGTGGCGCACGCCTGTAATCCCAGCACTCGGGAGGCTCAGGCAGGAGGATTGTTATGAGTTCGAGACCAGCCTGAGCTACAAAGTGAGCTTAAGGCCAGCCTGAACTGCATAGTGAGACCCTGTCTCAAAAAGACAAAAAAAAAAAAATGAAGTATACATCACGGGGCCATAATATTAAGCTGAGCTGTAAATGGCTATGGTCGACAACTTCTTTGAATAACTCACTGTTGTAGAATGCTGGACTGTGTTGGATTGTGGTGTCGAATTCAAGCACCTAAGTTAGTTGAATGACAATGGAGTGCACACCTTTGACAGGTGTAGACAAAGGAAGGGGTATAGAAAGAAAAAAATCATGATGTGTGTGTATACACAGTACAGTTGAGATAGATAATGCTGTGCTTCTACATAATCCTATGAGAGGCAAGATTTGCACTGATGGTGGTTGGACAGGTTATTATGTCGACTTCTAGTACTATGGTCATCCACTAGGTAAGTAATTATTGAATTTTTGATATAATTCAGGTATAAAAAATAAGATAAGTAAACAGCTACACTCTTAATTCACTGATAAGAGACATCTGCTATAATAATGTCTATAAGTATAATATCATGTATGCACCTTGTACAATACCAAAACGTTATGAAAACAGTTTGCAATGTTTTTATTTATCGAATCTGTCTTGTTAAGGTGTCTTAAAACTGTCTGATTGATATTTGTCCTTCAATAAAATAAAAAATTACTAAAAAAAAAAAATTTTAAAGAAACAAAAAAAAAAGACTCAACAGCACCCCTGGTGGTGAGGGCGTGAGGTGACAGAAGCATTAGTGCACTGCTAGCAGTTGAGCAGCTGTCCTGCAGGCTCTGCATGTTGCAGTCACCCGTTGGCTACTGCATGTTACCTAGAGATGCCTTAACGTGGGAGGACTTGTAGAGGTTCCACGCAAACACTCCTCGTGCTATGTAAGTGGTTTGAACATTTGCAGATATGAGAACCTGTGCAGGGTCCAGAACAATCCCTAAGGCCTGATCTTCACAACTTCTAGTCATCTTGGGAAGCAACGTAGCATCAGCCACTGAAGCTGAAGATAAGTTTCCCTCGTGAGTCGTGGAATCCATTGCTAGGGTGTACGCACTAGAGAAAGTCTTGCGTGCATCCCTAGACATGAGCATAAGAGTAGCCCTGGCTGTACCACTTGGAACTGAAATTAACCCTACTGATATCTAAGGGCCCATCAGCAATATCGCAGAGACGCAGTCATGACTGTTTGCATAACAGAAGAGCACACAGCAGTTACCATTAGAGCCATGTCCAACAAAACAAAGGAATTCTAGAAACATCATTTCAAGCCAATTAAAAAAGTTTTAAAGAATATAATTCCATGTTTATAAAGTTCAAGAATGCACAAAATTAGATCACATTCATTGAAGAATTCTAACATATGGGGTAAAACAAGAAAGAGAAAAATAAAAATAAAAAAAATAGCCGGCTGTGGTGGTGCACGCCTGTAATCCCAGCACTCGGGAGGCTGAGGCAGGAGGATTGTTATGAGTTTGAGACCAGCCTGAGCTACAAAGTGAGCTTAAGGCCAGCCTGAACTGCATAGTGAGACCCTGTCTCAAAAAGACAAAAAATAAAAATAAAAAAATAAAAAAAAAGAAAGAGAAAAGCATGGAAACCATGAACCCGGATAGGGGTGGCAGTTGTGTGCAGTGCAGGAGGGGATTCGCCAAAGGCCTCCAAGATGGAGGCTCACGTGGCCATAGGAGTTTAATCCTTCTTCCCTACCTGCTCTTTCTAAGTTGCCTTTTCTACCTACTCCACATCGCAGATCTCCTGAAACTCTCAGCGTGGAGAGAAAGGGAGGTTGACCCCCAGCTGAGCCCATCCCTGACCTCTCTCTTGGGGTCCTTCTTGTGCCCCTCAGCTGGTGCTACCTAGTTGTTGTCTGCTGGGCCTCTGCCTCCTGAGGACCTCAGCTCCGGCTTATCATCCCTGGGAGAACAAAGCCTTCTCACCTCCCACCTCCCCCTCTCTAGAATCAGTCAGGGCTCTGCACCCACACTTCCCATCTGCTGGAGGGCCCTCCAGGTTCCCGGCAGCCAGCGGGTCTACTATAAATGTCTTTTGAATAATCAGATGGATGGTGACGCAAGCAGTCACAGTAAAATTGAGTGTTTGCGAGCCGCATGTGTGGTGCGGTCTTGTAATCCCAGCACCCACAGGGCTGAGGCAGGAGGATCACGAGGAGCTCAAGGCCAACCTGGGCTATACAGTTCCTGCACCACAGAGTGAGATTCTATCTCAAAAATCCAAAAGGAAGAGGAAAAGATGATGTGCAAAACCCTTATGATCACTTTAAAGAGGTGGGATGAAGATTGGGACAGCAGGGCTAGGAGAAGCGAAAGGCAGGTGCTCAAGGGACCAGGCGGTGGGTGAGGTCTGACCCGACTCAGTGAGCTCCTCGTGACCCTCCTGCCTCAGCCCTGTGGGTGCTGGGATTACAAGACCGCGCCACACATGCGGCTCGCAGACACTCAATTTTACTGTGACTGCTTGCGTCACCATCCATCTGATTATTCAACAGACATAGTGGAGCCATTGGCTGCCAGATGAGGGAAATGTGGCCCGGAGGAGCAGAAGGATCCAGCTCTGTGCTCCTCGGAATCCCACGTGGGGCCGAGAGGGCAAGAAGCTCCCTTTCCTGGCTGTCGCAGAGTCACAGTCTCCAGCAGAGAGGACTTGGCCTGTGGCAGGAGATGAGGACTGGAAGGGAAAGCCAGGGTGGCTCAGTGGACCCAGAGTCACAGCCTTCAGCACACACAGGGACCAAGGTGCCCTGCACCCCAGGAACCCACTCCATGCAGCCTACTGCTCCTCCTACATCTAGGAGTCCTGCCCCGCCACAGAGGTCACTTGGGCAATGCTGGCTTCCAGGCGGTAGCCGAGATCCAACCCAAACAGTCTGAGAGTGAGGCCCATGCCCAGGATCAGGCCAGCAATAGCAAGGTGGCCTACCTGGTGCGCGGTCAGAGCCTGCAGGTGTCTACCAGCATGGACACCTCCATCCAGGGGCAGCCCCTGGGGTTTGGGAAGGGCTCGGCTGCCTGGCAGCCCTTGTTTCACTATGAAACACCACACAGGACCTTTGCTTGCTTCCTGGAGAAAGCAGAAGTGGGACTGACAGCCGCCAGCCCCTCCCCCTCCCCCCAGTGCACACTGCCCAAGGATGGTTCCTGAGTTCTCTGGGGTAGCTCAGACTCTACAGAAGGGGCCCTGGGGTTGAGCAGTCCATGGCCAAGCCATGCTGAGTGTAGGACTGAATTCCTGTGCCACCAGGACCTGCTGTCCTTGCCAGACACCAGGCAACTGAAGACAACTGTGGTATGTGGCTGAATCTACCTGAAGGCAGGGCACAGTGCTGAGGGACAAGGCCTGGCTGTCAGCCCCCACCCACTGGGCACAGACACCTTAATTTTCTTGGCTTTTATATCTCCAGATCTCACTGCAGCTTCTGATGCAGATGACCAATCTTTGGGCAACCCAACTCTGTGACTGTGAGGATGAGAGGAAAATGTGAATAATAGAACTAGACTCTCGAAGCTAACTCACAAGAGCAAAACCAAATAACCCACCACCCAGGAACAGATGAAGGAGCTGTGGCCTATCTAAGCAATGGAGTATTAGTCAGCCATGAAAAAGAATGGTCTCCTATCATTTGCAGTAAAATGGAAGGAACTGGGGCTTGGGTGTATATGTTTTATTTCATCTATAGGACCTAAAGAGAGAAATGGCATGAGAGTAGAAGGGGGACTATTAGAAAAGAGAAAGGAAGAGGGAAACAAAGGAAGTGATGGAGAGGACATGCTCAGAGTATGCTTTATACATGTACAAATATGCCGAAATGAAGTCTGTGTAAATAATATGCACTAACAGAACAAAAGACTCAGCTTCTGGGAGGTGCATCTCTAGGTGCTCATGGCTCTGAGTATGTGAGAGTGAGTCATTCCCCGTCACGTGTTCAGGACTGGCAGGCAAGTGCCAAACCCCAGCTCACAGAAGCCCCTGAGCTCCTGAAGGGAGTGCAAGTGAGAGACCACAGTGACATCATCTGCAGCTCGCAGGACACAAGGACAAAAATGCCTTTTTTTTGTGGTGGTGGAACTTCAACTCGGCCACACAGGCATCAGTGGACAACAGCCAGAGGAACAGACAAGCCCAGGTATGATCTGAGGTTCCCAGTAGCGGGCCCCTCTGCCCCAGCAGCTCTTCACCCACTGTCCAAGATAGAGAATGGACAGGTGCTCGGAAGGTGAGTGCAGTAGGATATAAAGGACCATCCTGGGACAAGCAACAGGAATCCCACCCCAGTCCACCAGAGCTCCTTTAAAGCAACAAATTCAAATCCAGTGAGAGCATCTCCAAGGCCCGCTGTGCCCTCATAGGCAAGGCAGGGCCCGAGAGGTCAGTATCCATGGTGCGGACTATGAGGGCCTCAGACGGAGCTGTACTGGGTATGCATGTAGAGGGCAAGAGGGTAAAGGGTGTGCAGGACAGGCCAAGAGGAAGAGCAAGCCCTGGAGATGTTGGGCCAGTGCCTGCCATCTGACAAAAGCCCTGTCTTCTCCCCAGTGAAACCATGAACAAAATCTGCAAGCAAGTGTTCCAGCTTCAAGAAGTATAGGGTGAAAATGACTTACTGTTCTGAGAATTACTCACGCCAAGGCACTTGCTAATTTTCCCAAGCATTCAGGTGTGGCGTTCTGGTTTGGCTTGTGTCTAGATGCCTCTCCCATAGACCTCATGTAGTGACAGTTGGGGCTTTTTCAGAGGTGGCTGGATCCAGGGTGTGCAGTGCTGGGATTAACCTGTGTGTTTACTAAATTAGTTCACTGATTCGTTTGACACCACCCTAAGCCTGGTAACCTCAACAGAATATAAAAGTGAAAAAAGAAGCTACTATTATCGATTGCTTGCTTGTTTTTGCTGTCTCCTGCCTGCTGTGAAGTGTTTCTCCTCTGAGACGGTCCTCTGCCCTGGAGCCACTACCTGTGGACAGAAACCTCCACAAACTGTGAGCCAAAGAACCTCTCCTCCTTCAACTCTGAGTGCTGGGCATTCTGCTTTAGCAACTAGAAAAGTAACTAAGACAGGTCCCCATGCATCACTAACCCTTTGCTTTCAGAGTCACCACTAAGAAAAACGAGGGTGACTAGAACATGAGCCCTGCTACACCACACCAGTCTATCTCATAACCTGAGGCTGCTAGTGATTACGGGAAGTAGCATACACAGGCTGGATGCACTGCACTGGCCACCATTTCTGTGCCAGGAGGGACAGAGCAAAGCACTGAGGGTCACCAGGCTGCTCAGAACAGTCTGCAGTGTGAACTTGTGATTTCTGGAGGTTTCCCACCTAACATTTTCAGACCACAGTTGACCATAGATATGGTGGACCCTTGACTCAGGAACTCAACTTGTTCCTAAGGGTTGGAGATAACTCAAATAGTCACTTGGCAGCTCAGGCTCCTCTGCAGTCTTCATGCTCTCTCCTGTAGGCAGATCTCAACTCCTCAGAGAGACACTGGCCCAGTATTTCTCCATTAACCGCCTACAAAAACAGATTCTGTAATGCCCCTACCAGAGCTCTTCAGGGTTAAACTTGTGTCTGAAACTATCGGTAAGCACAAGAGGCCAGGCTTGGGGGTCATAACTCAAGACTTTGGTCATAAGTTAAAGCTAAAATTCTGGTCATGGTCTGGTCATAACTTGAGGGTCCCTGTAACTGAAAACAGAGAAAGTGCAACTGCGGCTAAAGGGACAGGCTTCTGCTGTGTCCTGGAGACAGACTACAGAGCTTATAATTTCAAATAAATATTTTTCTAGCTTTTAAAGTAAAACATGTTAATATCATCCAATATGCAAGAGTCTAGGGGATAAGAAATAAAGTCACGAACATCCTCACATGGCCGGGCAACAGTCACATGAGAATAGGGCTTCAGGCTTCCCTCTGTTTACCAAAGAGTGTTGCTTTGGTCATGTTATTTATCTAATAGTTCAGAATCATGCTCTGTTCTGCTTCAGAACCTGCTAGGCTGTCGGTTGCCATATCGCTTCACTAATCAAACTTCCCTTCCTGTAGTGTGTTTGATATGCCTTCTTAGGAGCCAGAAAGCAGGAAGACTTCCCCCATCCATGGGCTTTTTAGCAAACCTGGTGGGAGGGAAGCAGCTTTGCATCTTCTGCAAGGCTTCCCAGCCCCCAGGGAGAGAGGGGAGGCCCAGCAGAGCCAGAGGCGGCATGCCGCGCCTCTAGAGGACAGGTCCACAGAGCACCCAGGGCCTGAAGGACAGCCCCATGTGTCCCGTGGGGCCGGCAGGGAAGAAGGTAGATCCTGCTAGTGACCTCCAAGGAGACATGGAGAAACAAGTGAGGGTTCCCAAACAGATTTCCTGATGTTTAAAAACTTCATCTTGCCAGTGTCATCACAGGACTCTAAAGAAGTCTGTCACAAAGACGAGCCATCAGGCACAGCTTGTTTAGTTTCAGGCCACACAATCCACTTCAGTCCACGTTGCCATGTGCCAGGCTGGGGCTGCAGATGCCTTCCTCGGGGATCTCCTAGGCTGAGCACAGGTCCCACAGGCCACATAGGTTTGTCCTGGGGTGTGAGAGAGCCCCAGTCCCCAGGTATGGGCGTGTCCCTACAGCTCAGGGTGGGGCCGCTGTGGCACCTGGGTTCCTGCCTCCTGGACACTGCCACGCTCCCCACTGCTTGCTATGTCAGTGATGTGCAGCCTGTCACTGCCGAGTCTGTGGCCACCACTCACCACAGGCTCATCAGAGCCTCGTGCCACAGCCACGGGAGCCGTGTCGGGCCAAAAGGGTTTCACTTCGTGGAAGCGAGGATCGATAGCTGGGGGCTGCTTAACACCCAGCACCCTATGCTTTCCGCCATGATGCAGCACCACTAGAAACCAGGTCCTGCCCAAACCTCCTCAAATGTGTGACCACAGTGAAGCTGTCGGGGAGCAACTCACTTGGAAAGGAAGGAGGTGCAGTTACGGTCAATAAAAAGGTGGGGAAACATTTCAGAAAGAGACTTTTTCATGAAATAAAGTCTTTTCTAACCAAAGGTACTAGAAACACATGGATTGCCATAGCAAAAAGAGGCCAGGCCACGTCCTGGAAATCAGCGGGCAATGAATGTGCTGGCTGATCCCTGCATTCTCTATCCCATTTCATCATCAGTGTTATCTCCTATGCTGAGCCATGCTGTTTTGAGTCTTACAACTTTGTAACATATTTTGGAATTAGGTAATATGGAGATTCCAAATTCGTTCTTTGCCCTTGGAATCAAAGATCTTTTATGATTCTTTATGAATTTTAGGATTACTTCCTATTTCTGTGAAGAATGATACTGGAATTTTATTGATGATAATATTTGTTGTTAGACACAAATATAAAAGTTAAAGCTATAATATTACTAGGAGAATATTTATGAAACTAGTGGTAGACAAAGATTTCCTGAACAGGATATAGAAATACAAACATGTGAAAGACATATTGATAATTTGATTTCATCTAAATTAAAAACTTCTACAAAAAAATGAATGAAAAGGTCAGTCATAGATTTACAAAGCGTCTATCAGTTTAAGGATATATCTAGAACATATATCACAGTCTAACAAATCAAGTAAGAAAAACATTAACAATCCAAAGCAAAAAAACTAGGCAAAAGATGCAAAATTACATTTCACTCCCCAAAAATAAAAGGAGCAGAAAATACATGAAAAAGCACTCAACATTTTTAACTATAAAAAATAAAAGTATGGGGCCTGACCCATTGCCACAAACCGAGCACAGCTCAGCTGATGAGTGAGAACTTCAGGCCCACCGCACTAGAGAGACCTTTCCCAGCGTTCACCGATCCTGCCCCATGGCCCCAGACCCAGAACAGCCTGCCTGATGAGTGAGAACATCCACCACCCTTCTGGGAGCCTAGCAAACCCGCCAAAGCCCAGGCCTGGTGAGTGTGTGAGAGAGCTTCTGTGCTCTCCTGCCCCCCCCCCAACTCCTCCACACCTAGCCCAGGCCACAGATATAGACCTTGGGAGAAACCCTGACGCTGAAGTCCTTACACTGAGCCTAGGGTCAAAACCACACAGCTAATCCAGAAGAAGAGCATCTTGTTAAAGGGGCACAACAGGCTCACCACCAAGGACAGCAACAGGAAGGAGGTGAGCCCAGCAGCCAGACCCAACCCAGGCAAAACTACCTGAACTAGAAGTTGTTGTAACAATGCCAGAATTTCATAAGGTGCTAAGGTTAGTACTGCACCAAAACTCTACACCAAAAGTCAGAGGTCAGAGCAATAAATCTGAGATTGCATTTGTTCCCTTGTTTTTATCATGAAATAAATAAATCATGATAAAAACAAGGAGCCAAATGCAATCTCAGGCCTTGAGCCCACCAATGATAACTGCAGAGGACACTAACTCAGCTGAAATGAATGAATGAACAGAGTCAGAAGCAAGGAAACAGCAGCAGAAAGGTATAGAGGAATTCAGACTAGAGTTAAAGCCTGAAAGAAAAAAACAAATTATTGAATACATAGCATCAGAAGTAATGAATCAAATCCAGAAACATATGGAGGGAAACCCAATGCCCACCCAAAACAAGCGCAGAGAACACTATTCCAGCTGAAACGTATAAATTAACAGTGTTGCAGGCAAAGAAACAATAGCGAAAAGGTAAAAAGGAACTCAAAGCAGAAATAATTTATGAAATAAAAAAAAATCTTTGAAATCATAACATCTGAAGCAGAGAATCAATTACGAAAATATATGGAGGAAACCCAATCTGGAAAAAACTGCAGCAAAAGAATTAATAGCTACCTCTAACGAAGAAATTGACAAAAGAAAAGTAGAAGAGATTAGAAATATGATGGATTCCTTGAATGAGCAATACAGGAAAGAAATAGATCGAATGAAGCAGAGTCAAAGAGATATAGAGGAACTTAAAATCTCAATCACAAGTCTAAAAAACCATTGAGTGAAAGACAGTCTCAGATCTTGAAGATGCTGGTGCAGCTAGTGAAAAGGAGAGAAAAGATCAATTAAAAACAACTGGGATGCAGGAAAAAATAATCCATCACATGCAAGATGATGCCAAGAGGAACAATGTGAGACTAATAGACATCAACGAGAAAGAAGGAGTCAACACAAATGATATAAAAAGAATATGAGCAAAAGTAATAGCAGAAAACTTACCAAATATGAGGAAACAATTTAACATTCAGGCAACTGAAGCATACAGAATGCAAGTAACTTCAACCCAACTAAAAACACACCGACATATAAGGATCCCAGAAATCCAACACAAGAATACTATACTGAAAGCTGCTAGAGAAAAGAAGCAGATCACATTCAAAGGAAAACCCATCAGAATTACGGCTGACTTCTCTTCACAAATCATGAAGGCAGGGAGAGCATGGAGCACAGTACTTCAAGTCCTCTATGAAAACAAATTCCAACCCAGACTACTATACCCTGAAAAGCTCTCTTTCAAGTTTGATGGAGAAGTGAAATACTTCCATGACAAAGAACAACTAAAGAATTTCATGACCACAAAGCCATTCCTACATAGGCTACTGAAAGATGTTCTAGAGGGGGACCACAATGATCAGAACTCCACGAATGAGAACAGAAGGAACCCACTAAAGAGGGCAAACAATTAAACACAACACAAAAAGGAGTAAACAACAACAGGTAAATATCATGACAATCATAAGTCAACACATTTCAATTATAACCATCAATGCAAATGGACTTCATTCACCCATAGAGAAATAGACTGGAACAGTGGATTAAGAAAGCAAAGGAAACAATGTGCTGTATACAAGAAACACACTTAACTCAAAAGGACATTCATAGGCTTAAAGCCAAAGGATGGAAAACAATACTACTTGCCCCAGCACTGCAGAAAAAAGCAGGGTAGCAATCTTGTTCTCAGACAGTCTCAACTTCAAACCAAGAAAGATCAAATGAAATAAAGAAGGCTGCTATATACTGGCTAGGGGAAGAATTCAACAGGAAGAGGTAACACTCATAAATATGTACGCACTAAACATGGGAGCACCCAACTATGTAAGACAAATCTTAGTGGACATGAAAAAGCTAATATCCAATACCACAGTCTTAACAGGAGACCTAAATACACCCTTACCCCACAAAGACAGGTCAACTAGACAAAAAATTAGCAAAGAAGTAGTACAACTAATCCAGAGCTTGGAACAAATGGACTTGGTGGACATATACAGAGTGTTCCACCCAACCACAGCTGAATACACATTTTTTTCAGGTGCACATGGGTCATTCTCTAACATAGACCACATACTGGTCCATGAGTCATGCTTAAGTATATGCAAGAAAATACAAATTGTCCCAGGCATATTAACTGACCACAGTGCAATGAAACTGGAAATAAATGACAAAAAAAACAGCAAAAGCCCCTAAATACATAGAAATTAAACAACACCCTACTCAGCAATCAATGAGTTACAGATGAAATTAAACAAAAAATGCAACAATATCTATAACCACAACTTACTGGAATTTATGGAATGCAATGAAAGCAGTTCTCTAAGGGAAGCTCATAGCTATGAATTCACACATTAAGAAAACAGAATGGGAACAAATAAATGCACTAATGTGGAACCTCCAACATCTAGAAAAGGAAGAGCAAACCAAACCCAGAACCTAAAGACTAGAAGAAATCATAAAGATTAGAGGAGAAATTAATTCAATTGAGATGAAGAAAACAGTTCAAAGAATCAACAGATCAAAAAGCTGGTTCTTTCAAAAACTAAATAAAATTGATAAGCCCCTAACTAACCTCATCAAAAAGAAGAAAGAAAAAATTCAAATACAAGCAATAAGGAATGAAAAGGGTATAATCACCACAGACCCAGTGGAAATTCAGAAGATTATCAATAGTTACTTCGAGAACCTTTACGCTCACAGAATAGAAGACACAGAAGAAATGGACCGATTCCTCGAAAGGTACAAATTACCAAAACTGAATGAAGAAGATAGAACAACTCTCAATAAACCAGTAATACCCAATGAAATATGAAATATAATAAAAACCTTGCCAACAAAGAAAAGTCCAGGTCCTGATGGATTCACAGTTGAATTCTACAAGAAATTTACAGAAGATATAATCCCTCCACTCCACAAATTCTTCAGTGAAATTGAAGAGGAAACAGTTCTCCAAAATCATTGCTGGAGACAGGTATTATACTGATACCAAAACCAGGGAAAGACTCAACTAAAAAAGAGGACCACATGCCAATCTCCCTCCTGAACATAAATTCAAAAATCCTCAATAAAATTCTAGCAAACAGAATACAGCAAATCATCAAGAAGATCATACAGCATGACCAGGTAGGATTCATCCCAGGGATGCAAGGATGGTTCAATATTCACAAATCTATAAATGTAATACACTATATCAATAGAGCCAAAACTAAAAACCACATGATCCTCTCAATTGATGCATAAAAGGATTTTGGCAAAGTCCAACACGCACTCATGTTCAAAATCCTTCAGAAAATTTGAATAGAAGGCCTCTACTTCAATTTGATAAAATCCATCTATGACAACCCAATAGCTAATACATTTCTAAACAAGGAAAAACTACAATCTTTTACCCTTAGATCTGGCACAAGACAAGGATGTCCTCTATCACCCCTTCTAATCAATATAGTTTGGGAATCATTAGCTTGAGCCATTAGAGAAGAGGGAGAAATAAAGAGAATAAGAATAGCTAAAGAAGAAGTTAAATTATCACTATTTGCAGATGACATGATACTTTACTTGGAAGGCCCAAAAAACTCCACCAAGAAGATAGTAGAATTTATACACAAATTTAGTAGCATAGAAGTTACATAGAAGTCATTACCCAAAAGTCAATATCATTTCTCTACACAGATAACGAACACACTGACAGGGAAACTATAGGAACAATACCTTTTACAATAGAACCACGGAAAATGAAATATCTTGGAATTCATCTAACTAAAGAAGTTAAAGATCTTTTCATGGAAAATTATAGTACTCTGCAAAAGGAGATCATAGAGGATGTCAGAAAATGGAAAGATACACCCTGCTCCTGGATAGGGAGAACCAACATCGTGAATGGCCATACTCCCAAAACTGTTGTACAGATTCAATGCAATCCCTATCAAACAACCAACAAAATACCTCCTAGACATAGAGAAATCATTCTTACAATTTATTTGGAACCAGAAAAGACCTAGAATAGCAAAGGCAATCCTGGCCAACAAACACAAGTCAGGAGGCATTATAATTCCTGACTTGAAATTATACTACAAAGCTACTATGATAAAATCAGCAGGGTACTGGCAAGGAAATAGATGTGAGGACCAATGGAATAGACTACAAGATACAGAGGCCTCTGTGAACACACTTAACCACTTGATCTTCAACAGAGGAGCCAAACACACTTACTGGAAGAAAGATAGCTTTTTCAACAAATGATGCTGGAAAAATGGGCTCTCCATATGTTGAAAACTAAAACTTGACCCAGTAAAGTCAAAATGCATTAAAGATCTTAACATTAAAACAGAGACACTCAATCTCCTGGAAGAGAAAGTAGGAGAAACTCTTGAAGACATAGGGGTAGGCAAAGAATTCATGAACAAACATGTATTCACATGGGAAACGCTTGAAAGAATTAACAACTGGGACCACCTGTTATAGAGGAGTTTTTGCACGTCAAAAGAAATTACCATCAAAGTGAAAAGACAACCCACAAATTTTGAAAATATCCTAACTCATAAGAACTCAGACAAGGGTCTGCTCTCTAGAATTTATAACAAATTAAAAAATATCAGGACCCCTAAATTTAAAGACCCAATCCAGAAATGGGCATCTGAGGTGAACACACACTTCTCCGAGGACAAAATTAAAGAAGTGAATAAATATATGAAAAAATGCTCCACATCACTAGTCACCCATGAAATGTAAATTAAAACACCTACCATCTTACCCCAAAAAGAATGGCTATCATAAAGAAATCAACCAACAACAAATGTTGGAGAGGTTGTGGGAAAAGGGAACCCTTCTCCACTGCTGGTGGGAATGTAGACTGCTGCAACAATTATGGAAATCAGTGTGGAGACTCCTTAAGAAACTAGGACTGGAATCCCATTCAAGCCAGCTATCCCCCTCCTGGGAATTTTCCCGAAGGAACTGAAAACATCATATCATAAGGATATACGTGTACCTATGTTTATAGCAGCACAATTTGTAATAGCCAAATCTTGGAAACAACCAAGATGCCTGTCACATAAGGAATGGTTGAAAAAGATGTATTTTTATACAATGGAGTATTACTCAGCTGTAAAGAATGATAAACTTGAAGTCTTCATATTTAAGTGTATGCCATTTGAAGACATACTTATAAGCAAAATAAACCAGACCCATATGTGCAAATATCATATAGTCTCCCTAGTATAACTCAAAAGAAGAATTGCAAATAGAAGTGTATAACACAATTAAAAGGAAAGTGAAAACTTTCCTTTTAGGAATTGAACAATGAGGAGAGGGCAAGGAGAAATGCCAAGAAACATGACAGAGGCAAGACCATTCACTTATACACACTAGATGGGTAAGACAATGATCCTGAGAAACTTCAGGAAATTTTTGAAACTAACAATTAAGTGATAGGATTCCCACCCCAACTAACTATATATGCTGATACCTGTGAACCAAGCAACTGCACTGAATTTAACTAAGTGTAATAGAAGGGTCACACTCCAAATGCCTGACATTCTTCTTCTAAATATGTACTTCTTGTCATGACATACCAGCTATTACTATACTGCCCTTTTTTAAAGGTTGGTAAATGAAAAATAAGATAAAAAATGTCACAAGACAGTCATGCTACAATCCTACTATGCTGTATATGGATCGATTTCTAAGTATCTATGTAAATATATGTAAGTGTTCATTCCTTTTTTTTTTTTTTTCGTCTTCATATTCTGTATGGTCTTAGAGTTTAGTATCTCAGTACTTGATGGAAAGTACATGTTCCATGTTATGCCTATGATGTTTGATATTTAGACTAATAGTGTGGGTAAACTGAACTTCACATGTTGCAGGGTAATAATAAACTTCTTTTCTGGAGGATTAACAACCTATGTTTGCAGATCAAAAATTGGAGAAAAAGAAAGGCTGCAAGGTCAGCCAACATTTT